>CABHPQ010162327.1:4352-18781 GCA_902168405.1 Peromyscus aztecus
AAAGAAAGAAAGAAAGAAAGAAAGAAAGAAAGAAAGAAAGAAAGAAAGAAAGAAAGAAAGAAAGAAAAATGAGAATAAAAGAAAGGAAGGAAAAGTCCGGAATGGTGACGCCGCAAAGCCTGGAATGGTGGCACATTCCTTAATCCCAGCACTCAGAAGACAGAGGCAGGTGGATCTCCATGACTTTCAGGCCAGCCTGGTCTAGTAGCGAGTTCCAGAGTAGCAAGCTACACAGTGAGACTCTGTATCAAATAACAAAACAGAAACAAAGCAACAACAACAACAACAAAATAAAAGAGAAAAGAAATAGGAGAGCAAGGTCTTCTAGACCTGGCATCGGGACGGACGCCAAAAGACACCTTGAAGACTGTCTCGGATCTCTTCTTGCCATTCAGGGCAACGGGGGTCCAAGTTGTAGATTTCCAAAGTCATTCAACAAACCTTGCAGGCCCCAGGACTGTGGAGAGAGCAATTAGGGTGTGCCAATGAGCCCGAGGAAGGGAGGAAATTGGAAATAGGGATGTTCAAGGAAAGAACAGGGCCAGAGAGGTGAGGGGAGTGCCTGAGAGAGAGAAGGCAGGACTAGGAGGCTCTGGTGGGAAAGAACAAAATATAAGAAGGGTGAACAGTAGGGGGGCTCCAAAGTCCAGCCCAGGGGCAGAGGGGGCGGGGCCTGCAGGAAGGGCCTGAAGCAGGAGGGCGGGGTCTACACTAGGAGGCGGGGCCTGCAGCAGCGCGGATCTCACCTCCTTGATCCTCTGGAGGCGTCTTTGTATGCACCTGCTGTTTTTCTCCAGTTGATTCCATGGCTGGAACGGTCTTTGGGGGTTCACAAAGTTTGTCCAGCAGTCAGTAAATTCTGAGATGGAAAAAAAAGGGTAGCCAGTGAGGTCCCAGGCCGTGCAGCGGCCTTCCTCCTTCCTTCTCCCGCCTTCTCCTCCCAGGATATTACTCTCTGCATGGAATCTGCCCTTCCGGGTGGAGGCACATCTTTGCCCTCAGCAGGGTCAGCGCCCTTCCTTCCTGCCCAGCTTCTCCCCCCAGCCTCCTGGCCATCGCTAGTCCTCTTGGAACTGAGAAACCTTTGCCCACCGGTGGCTGTGGTCCCTTCTTACGCGGGAGGTCCATGACGTCCACCTGGATCCCTGATTGCCACAGAGAACACAGGCCCTCTTGGTATTTCCTCCTCCAGTGGAAGTACAGGCGGGAGGTGTAGACGCGCAGAACCAGGTCTGGGTGATCCTTTTTGAACGCAGCCAGTTTCTGGGCACAGTTCGGGCAGGGGCTCCATGTGAGGTAGCAGGTGATTCGCACCTGGCCCAGCTCCAAGGAACGCATCTCATCAAGGAAGAGGATTTCTGCATGTTTGCCCTTCTGAGGGGAGTCCAGGCAGAGAGAAGAAAGAGTTGGAAGGTGGAAGCCAGACATCATGTGATTGGGGGTGAGCTTGGAGACCAGGGACTCTAGCTTGTGAACTTCCTAATGTCTTGCTTAGCAGAGGAGAGACTCTCCTTTCTGCACTTGCTCCCTAACTCCACATTCCCAAAGCACCATAGCCTTTTCTAAATTGGACGAGGAACCCAGAGGTGCCCAGAGAAAAGGGGTCGGCAAACAGATGGTGCTTTCGAGATGGTCCCCAGTGCTCTGGTCTCACTTTAGGATGCTGACCCAAGAGTTTTTCTTTTCTTCTTCTTTTTTTTTTTTCTTCCCCAAAACAGAGTCTCTCAGTGTAGTCCTGGCTGTCCTAAAACTCACACTATGTAGGTCAGACTGGCCTCGAACTCACAGAGATCCGCTTGCCTCTGCCTCCCCAGCGCTGGAATTAAAGGCGTGCGCCACTACGCCCAGCAAGAGTTTTTCAAAGATGTTTTAATCAGGATGCAGCCTGGGAGACAGCAGTAAAGAGGCCACTGTGTGCAGTCCATTGTTTCTCCAAGGCAGTAAAAAAGCTGAGCTGGGAGGGTTATCTAACATTGAGTGCACCATGAATGGCGGGAAGACTTTGCTATGAAAGGGAACAACCTCGAAAGATCCAGGGCCAGCAAGAAGGACTAAGCCCTAGTGTGTGAGTAAAAAAACAAAAACAACAACAACAACAACGAAAATGGAAGTGAACATTGGGACCCTCACAGTGTGCATGATGTACTGGAGAGGGGAAGTCCCTGGCTGCCTCTCCATCTGGCTCTGGGAACCCATCTGGCACCTTGTTTTGCAGGCAGCCTTTGAGCGGCTCTTGGTCATCGGACTGCTCCAGCTGGTAGCATAGGTAGGTCGTCCTTTGGTAGTAGCGATGCTGGACTGGCTCAACCCGGTGCCCGTTGTTAAACTGCAAGTTGAATATGTCTTCTCTCAGCAGATTCACCGGGTTTCTGTACAAGAAACCAACAAAGGAAGGTGTGAAAATGTGACTTCTGGGCCAAGGAGGGGAAGGTGCAGGTGCCTCGGGGCATGGTCTCCCTCCCACCCTGTGCGCCCGCGCCACACTCCCTGTGGATGCCATTTAGGA
Organism: Peromyscus aztecus; assembly: GCA_902168405.1. Lineage (NCBI taxonomy): Eukaryota > Metazoa > Chordata > Mammalia > Rodentia > Cricetidae > Peromyscus > Peromyscus aztecus. The sequence goes on from CABHPQ010162327.1 coordinate 6,859, forward strand.
ATGATGGGCATGCTGAACCATTTCAGAAAACTCTTTACATTTATTTATCTATTTATTAATTCTGAGTGTGTGTGGGGGTGACGGGACACATGCCTTCTGTATTAAAACTGCAAGCACGCCGGGCGGTGGTGGCGCACGCCTCTAATCCCAGCACTCCGGAGGCAGAGGCAGGCAGATCTCTGTGAGTTCGAGGCCAGCCTGGACTACCAAGTGAGTTCCAGGAAAGGCGCAAAGTTAGACAGAGAAACCCTGTCTCGAAAAACAAAACAAAAAACAAACAAACAAACAACAACAACAACAAAAAAAAACTGCAAGCACGGGTCATCATAGAAGGGTTCTCGGACCCTCCCCTCTGCATTCCCTTTCCTCCTGACTAAGTTTGAGTTCATTGTCCAAGATTAATGAAACTTTTCTTTCTTTTCAAAAAGATTGTAAGCCAGGCAGTGGTGGCACACGCCTTTAATCCCAGCACTCTGGAGGCAGAAGCAAGCAGAGCTCTGTGAGTTTGAGGCCAGCCTGGTCTACAGAGTAAGTTCTAGGACAGTCAGGGCTACGCAATAAAACTGTCTCAAAAAAAAAAAAAAAAAAAAAAGATTTTAGTTTTCATCTTTAATTCTGTAGGGGCTGGGTGGGGGGAGATGGGTATGTGCACATGTGCACATGTATGCAGGTGCCCACAGAGGCCAGAAGAGGGTGTCAGATCTCCTGAAACTGGAGTTACAGGCAATTAATTATAAGCTACCTGATGTGAGTGCGGGGTTCCTCTGCAAGAGCAGTTGGTGCTTTTAACCACTGAGCAGTCCCCAAGCTCTTCTTATCTTGGCCAGATCGTGCTGGAAGGTAACTCTGTAACCCTCAGACTCATGTGAAATCAAGGCCCTCATTCCCCCAGAAGTGTGGGTGTGGGCACATGCATGCGTGAGTGCACACATGATATCCAGATGACAATCAGCAGTAACACACAGGAACCTTGTGTATTAGCAGCACATAAACAGCCTGGTGGAACTATCCTTTGGTGTACTCCATAGCTGAAGCTTCTGAACCTAAACCAAGGATGGTAAAGGGGCAAGAAGGGCAGCCAGAACCCAGGGGAGGATGGGTCTTACAACATCCGAAGTGCTGATGGTGGTACACAGGCAGCCCTGTTCCAACAGTGAACCACTCAAGGATCTATGCTTTCTCCTCAAAAGGACTCATGATCCACTTATGCCCATCCTGCCTGTGCCCAGCAGGCAGATCTTTTGTTTTTAAACAGAGTCTTACTGTGTAGCTCTGGCTGACATAAAACTCACCATGTAGAGCAGGTTAGCCTTGAGCTCATAGAGCTCCACTTATTGGTGCTAGGATTAAAGGTCTGTGCCACAGAAGGGGGCGGAGATGGGGGTAGGCTTTTAATCCCTGCACTTGGGAGGCAGAAGCAGGTGAATCTGAGTTCAAGGCTAGCCTGGTCTACACAGTGAGTTCCAGGGCAGCCAGAGCTACACAGAGAAACCCTGTCTCAAAAACAAAAACAAAAACAAAAACAAAAACAAAAAAACAACAAAAACCCACAAAACAAAACAAACAAAAAGATCCGTGCCACCACACCTAGCATTAGGCAGGTCCTTCTAAAACTATTTTTATTTATGTGACTCTGTGTGTGTCTGCCATCCCCATGTAGCATGTTAGCGTCTGGTGCGCTGTGTGGGGACTGGGGAATTTTATCAAGTAGGCTCTGTCTATGAGACCCTGATAGTGATCTACAGGCTCTACCCGGGAACTGGAGGGCCCAGGGCAGTCCGGCTGGCACAGTCTCAGGCTCACTCTCCTTCCTATTGTCCTGTGACTTGGCAAAGCAGAGCCTGGGATGGAGACGGGCCTCCCCATACAGTCTGCGCAAGGACCCAAAAGGAAAGAGGAAGTAAATGCCAGAAAGGGAGGCGGATGCACAGCTGGATTGGGAAGGGGGAAAGGCAGATGGAGTCCTCTTCACTCACCCCTACCTGGCACTTGGTGTGGGTCAGGGCATGGGATTTCATCTCCAGCCCCGGAGAAGGTAGCACCTCTGCCCTATCTGCTACAGCAACAGTACAGGAATGGGGGACACAGCGGGGCGGGGTGGGGTGGGGTGGGGGGAGGTTCACAGCTCTGTCATCTCAGAAGAGGTCTCAAGCACACAGAGAGGCTGAGACTGTCTCTAGAGGCCACACAGCAATGAAGGACATGGCTGGAGTGCTGGCCAGGTCTGCTTGACTGGGTTCCCTCCCCCTCCAGCTGCTGCTTCTGTGGCCTTCATTGTTCTAAGTAGCAGGGGTAGGGGGTGGGGAAGAGGCGACTCCCCCACGGCCTGCCAGGTCTAGGATACAAGGACACGGACTTCAAGTGCACATTCCTGAAGCTGCCGGCCCGCTTTGGCAAGTCTCAACCAAGGATCCTCAGATTAGGAAATACAAAGGACATTCTGTGAAAGCTGTCACCTCAGGGCCTGGCTCTGAGGAACTGGAGTTCCCAGCAGGCCTTCTCTCTCCCCACAGTCCTCCTCCGTTACCTCCTCCCTACGCTCAGCCTCCATCCTGCCCTGGCTTCAATCCCACGGTAACAGAGACTCAGGCAAGAGTTTAGAGGGCCCCTCCTCCCCCATCTACCCTAACATCCTGGAGCCGGAGTCTGAGGAGGGTCCCAGAATGAGCTGGGTCCTTTCAGGAAGAGGTCACATCTGTATACCGGCCAGCTTATCCGAGTCAAGAGGGCTGAGGTGTGTCTCACATCAAAAGGTGGAACCCTGGCTTCTCCCTAGAGAGTATTCCCACGCCTCCAGCCTTGAGAGGCACTGTGAGGGACAGAATGCACCAAGTCTGTGAGCCAGGGGAAGAGGAGGCGTATGCTGCCTGGGGAGCCATGCCAGGCTCTGGCAGCTACTGGACACCCGGGGGTGCGTCTCAAGGACAGGCCTAAGTATCTCCCAACACAAGAGGCAGTCTTGCTCACCAGGGACAATGTTGGTGACTGGGATCATGGAGCTTGGGGTCACATCAGGGCCCCTCTGTACCTCTTCCCTTAGGGGAGATTTGGAAGGCAGACATGCTGACCCAGCCAGAGGACCCCTGAGTGCTGCCCTCAAATGACATACCAACAGCCCAGAGGAAGATGGGACTCTGGCCACCACATGCTGACCTCACAGTGTCCCTGTCCCTGTGTCTGTATGCCTGGAGTCATCTGGGTCAAGCTGAGGCCTTGCTTCTCATAGTGTAATGAAATGACAGGGGATGCCAAGCGCTACTGTCCCTGGCCAGCCTGTCAGCATGCACCCCTGAGCTTCCCCGAAACACCTGCCTCCTGGTCTCACTTCCCATCCTGCTCAGTGCCAGAGGTGCATCCCTTGGTTGTCCCTCTTGGCCAGCCTCTACACTTAAAAAACAAACAAATCAGTATTTATTCCTTGTATTATTATTATTATTATTATTATTATTATTTGTGTGTGTGCATGTGCGTGTGTGATGTAGGTGTGAATCTGCCATGGCCTAAGTCTGGAGGTCAGAGAGCAACTCTGTAGAGTTGGTTCTCTCCTTCCTCCTTTATGTGGGTTCCAGGGATCAAACTCATGTGGCAAGGCTTGTATGACAAGCACCTTTACCCACCGAGCCGTCTTAGCAGCCTCTCCTCTTAACCGCCTTGTTCCTCAGCCCCCTCCCCGACTCATGTAAGCATGTATTCCACCCTTCCTTTCTGTCCAGTCCCCATGGCTCACCTGCATCCCACCCAGAGCTTCACCTCTGGGAGACATCAGACAGATATTTGACAGGGAGAGTGAACAATGCGGAGGGTTCCAGGGTGTTAGCAAGGTCTAAATGGAAGAGGGTCTCAGGGCGTGGTCAGGCATTCTCCTGGGCCCTGACAACTTTGCGCTCTCCATCCACAAAGAAGTCTCTTACGGTCAGGAGCCCAAGTTCAAGGCCCTAAGCCTTAGGACTCAGAATGGAACCATTTAGATGGGTCCTAATCCAAGCCTTACAAAGGGAAGAGGGAATTTGGACAGAGGGATGCTAGGAAAGGAGGACCACAGCACACAGAGACCCAACAAGAAGGGACCATCTACAAGCCAGGGGAGAGCCTCAGAAAAAAACTGCCCGTCAGCCTCTTGGACCTGGAGAGGGCACAGCGGGCTGGCTTAGCATCTGGTGGGTGACATCCTGGCAGCTGGGAATCTGACAGCCTCTTCCTTCCTCTGAACACTCAGGCTACATTTTTTTTTTTTATTATTTTTAAAGACAGGGTTTCTCCGTGTAGCCCTGGCTGTCCTAGAACTTCATCTGTAGCCCAGGCTGGCCTCAAACTTACAGAGATCCGCCTGCCTCTGCCTCCCGAGTGCTGGGATTAGAGGCGTACGCCACCACCGCCCAGCGGCTGTCTTTTATGAAAAAAAAATTATTTTCTATGTGCATTGGTATTTTGCCTGCATGTGTGTCTGTGTGAGGGTTCTGGATTCCCATGGACTGGAGTTATGTCCAGTTCTGAGCAGCCACGTGGGTGCTGGGAATTGAACCCAGGTCCTCTGGAAGAACAGCCAATGTTCTTAACTGCTGAGCTATTTCTTCACCTCCTCAACGCTGCCTTTTTGGAGTCTCTACCTTACAGCCTCCATGCTTACACATACACCAATTTGTTTCCGTTTAGCAAGAGGATTCAATCATGATGTCATGATCGGAGACACCAGGTTACGGGGTGGGAAGAGCCTTGTGGGTAAAGATGCCCCAGAGAAAGAGGAGGTCTGGGAGGAGGGAGAAGGGAGGAGGTGGCCCAGCGTAAGAAAGCCCCTCACCTGAGAATCTCCCAAAGCTTGGAATCCTGGAACCTAAAATTGATTTTAAGTTTCTTCCAAGGCCTGAATGACTTGCCGCCATTGTCCACAAACTTGTTCCAACACTTTTTAAATTCTGAGATAGAAGAGGAGAGAAGGCAGTCAGAGGCCAGCAGGGCTCTCCACAGGCCCTCCTGCAGCCCTGATGCCCACCCCTCACCTGGGAAGTCCATGGCAGCTATCTGGGCTCCTGCCTGAATCAGCCTGTGAAGCTTATGCTGGTAGTGGGGGTCCCAAAAATAGTAGAGGCGGGAGCTGAAGATGGCCAGGCTCAGGTTGCGGTGGGTGGCCAGGAACCTGGCCACCTGCTCCGCACAGCTGCCGCAGGGGCTCCAGGACACATACCAGGTGATCTTGTACTCTTTACTAGGGGGCAACACTTCCAGTAATTGGGTGTGGAACCAGTAGAGGAAGCACTCTTCAGCATGGATGTCATCCTGGGGAAGAAAGGGGAACCCATGATGGGAGGGGAGGGGAGGAGCAGGCGGGGTGTGGAGGCGGGATTCTGGCACTGGACTGGTTCTGTGTCTCCATCCCTCCCCATCCTCCTTTGTTAATTTTGCATCCCTCCCCATTCCAGGTTTAGCTACTAAGCCCACATCCGTTCTGTGTCTCCCTGGCATCTCTCAGCAGCACTGAACCCTGCTGTAGCCAGGTCCACTGGGCGGCCAGTTATCATCTGCAGTATCTGCCAGGGAGGACACGGGCTAAGATGTTCCCTTAGCTGGCCGTGGGTAGCTACCGAGTCTTGAAATGTGGCTCATCTGAGTTAACATTTACAGCATATACGCAACACACAAGTCATTTTGTTTCCTCTAAAAATTTATTTTATTGGTTTTTCAAGACAGTGCTTCTCTGTGTAGCCCTGGCTGTCCTGGAGCTGGCTCTGTAGACCAGGGTGGCCTTGAACTCAGAGATCCTCCTGCCTCTGCCTCCTGAATGCTGGGATTAAAGGTGTGCACCACCATGCCCAGCCACATTAATCATTCTATATTCTCAATGGGCTGAGGAGAGCCTGAGCAATCTATTTATTTAGATTGTGTGTGTGTGTGTGTGTGTGTGTATGTGTGTGTTCCCGTGTGTGGGAACACATGTGTGCTGGAGCATGTGTATGTAGAGGCTAGAACTTGATACTGGATGTCTTTCTCGTTCACTCTCCACATTGAGGCAGGGTCCCCCACTGTACCCAGAGCTCGATGCCTCAGCTAGCCCAGTGAGCCAGCTTGCCCTGGCACTTCCCTGGCTCTGCCTCCCATAGGTTAGGATTATAGCTGCCCTCTATGCCCACCCGGGATCCAAACTCTGGTCTTCTCCATGCCTCTGTAGCCCCTAGGTATTTACTTATTTGTTTGTTTGGATAAGATCTCACATCACCCAGGCCGGCCCCAGACTCTACATAACCCAGGATGATCTTGCCCTCCTGACTCCACTTCCTGAGAGCTAGGATTACAGGTATGAGCCACTGTGCCTGGTTTCTCTGGGCCGCCACGGATCAAACCCAGGACTCCGTGCACGTCAGGTAAACACTCTACCAACTGAGCTACACCTCCTCCCCTAATACCTCCTTTCTGAAGACCCCTTGGTAAAGGGGGACGAGTTCACCACACTCCATCCTATTCACTTCGTAGCACAGGAAGGTGTTGTTTCGGTTGTTGGCATAGCGCAGGTTCTTAAAGTGAAAGTAGAAGGTTCTTTGATACAACAGCTTTATCGGGTTTCTGCAGGCACAAGGGAGAAAACAGAAGCTGCAGCGTGTGCCCTGGAGGGACTCCAAGCAGAACAAGGCCCCCGGAGTCCTGAGACACCGCCTCATATCAACCTTTGACAGTTCCCCCAAGCGGGAAGATTGGGGGAAAGGATAGAAAATGCTGCCGTCAGAGTGGTCCCCTCCAACCCGTGTCCCTGTGCTGGCCCTTCCAGCGGAGCCCCTACCTGAGAACATGGGAGGCACAGAACTCTTCCAACCCTGAGTAATAACGTTTGGCACTTCACCCCAGCTCCTTCCTGACTTGACACCTCTGTAGAGTATGGAGGTTTTGAAAATCAAGGAAATGGTACTCGAGCTATGACTCAGTAAAGTGCTTACACCCAAGTCCCAGTTCTCAGAGCAGATGTAAAAGCCAAGCACAGGGGTGTGCATCTATAACCCCAGAGTTGGGGCAGCAGAGACAGGAGGATCCCAGGAGCTCTTTGACCAGCCAACTGGAATCCACAAGCTTGTTTCACTGAAAGGTCCTAACTCAAAGAAATAAGGCGGGGTGCAACTGAGGAAGACACTGGACATCAACCTCTGGCTCCCAGATATGAGCACAGGTATACAACCACACACACACACACACACACACACACACACACACACACACACGCACGCACGCACGAGCGCGCACACGCACACAGATCTTGTCAGAGAAATTCCTACCTTCACATAGACAATCTACTGTCTCAGCATTTTCTTGGGTCTGAACTCATAAAAATCCTTCCTTCCATGACCCTGCAGGAAATGTTCCCATTTAATAGACAGGGTAAGCCCAAGCCTCTAACTATAGCCTTTGGGGAGCAGGAACAGGGGGAGATTATTCCAAGATTGAGTCCTGCTTGATCTATATAGTGAGTTCAAGGCCAGCCAAGGCTTCATAGCAAAATCCTGTCTGAAAAAACCAAAAGCAGCCAAACCACCACCACCACCAAATCCCACAACACAGTAACAACCCAAAACCAAGAGGCAGAGATCCCCTATCATAGAGCCTGGTGGGAAAGAACTGAGTCCCTGGTAGACCAGTTGATCCCTGATGTTGTTAGGACAATGGTTAAGTGTTAGTGGAGGGAACCATCCTGGACCCCTCCCTCACAGTCAGCAGCCTGGAGAACAAAAGGCCGGAAGACCCAGACTTGAATCAACCCCTGGTCAGAAGAAAAGAGTCTTATCTCTGTCACAGGGAGGAGAGGTGACATCCGGGCCTGGTTTCAAGGCCACCCGTGGGCCAAGGCTATTAACAGATAAGTGCCTATATACCTGGCTTCAGGAGCTCTAAGCCTGGAGGGAGCGCTGGCTGGCAAGGGGCTTTCTGTTGAAGATTAAAGACCTGCTTTTCTGTGATAGGCCTGGCTGAGGCCTCTCCTGACAGTCGCTCTGTACAGCTCTATCCATCACTAGATAGAATAAAGTTGCTCAGGAGAAAGTGAATGTTCTAAAGACAGGGGCGGGGGACTCACTATGGGCCAGGAGGATGATTCAGCAGGTAAAAGTACTAGCCTTGAAAGCCTGCATCCCCCCCCCCCCACATGGCTGCTTGGGGTGCAGGAGGGCCAGTGGTCTCCGGTTGCTGATCACTCACTCCTCCATTTTCTTGGCACTAACTGGGCCTGCCTTCTACTTACACATGAGCCGTCCAAGGAATTCTTTAATCAAGACCAAAAGCACCAGGAGAGGGAATAGAAATCAGTGACAGTGTCACCTGTGGGAGTAGGCAGTTTGGGGGTATAACTTTCATATTCATATGTATATATGTATACATATATACGTACACACACACACACACACACACACACACACACACGCGCGCGCGCGCGCGCGCGCTTATGTCTCTATTTATTTATTTAGGTTTTTTGAAACGTTTTCTCTGTGTAGCTCTGGAACTCACTCTGTAGCCCAGGCTGGCCTCAAACTTACAGAGATCCACCTGGCTCTGCCTCCCGAGCGCTGGGATAAAAGGCGTGCGCCACCACTGCACGGCTGCTTATATGTCTTGACATTGGATATGCGTACGTGTGCGTGTGAGAATATGTGCATGTTGGGATGCCTGGAGGTCCGGAGAGGGCCTTGGATCCCCTGAAGTTGGAGATGCAACTGGTTGTGGGAATTGAACTTGGGTCCTCTGTGGAAGCAGAAACCGTTCCTAACTGAAGAGCCAATCTCCCCAGTGCCGATCCCGCCCCTACTTTTTCTTTTTCTCAAACGTTATCTGAATGGTGTGGTTGTGAGGGGTCACAGTGGCCATCCAGGAAGTGGGTGTGTTGAGGGACTTTTCTTTGCACTCTTTCTTTCCCAGAGGGGCTACTTCGGGAAAGGTGATTCACATCAGAGTGGCCCCCTCTTCTCCCGAGACTGGGTTAGAACAGCATGGAGAGCCTAGAACATCCATCGAAAGTGCTCCAAAGTTCGCTTCCACGGACTTTTCTTTAAATTCAGACGCACAGCCCAGCCCAGGATCAGCGGGAAGACCCACGGGCGAGCAGCCCCAGCCTGAGGAGGAGTTTTAAGAGGAAGAAATATGGGAGATATGGAGAGGGGGGCCAGGGGGCCAGTGTAAAAGCAGCTACGAGGCAACCGCGGGACCCTCGAAGGGAGTGGGGGCTACGGAGGATCATGGAGAGAGAGAGGAGTCGCAGGGTTGGGGGCCTGGAGGAGAGGCCCAGCACATAGCACAATGGGGGCCCCCAGGAAGAGACTGCAGGGGAAATCTTGGAGTAGCGGGGCCAGCGGTACCTGATTGGTGAGTAGGGTCTGCGACGGCGGCATCCCGGGCAGGTTGGTCCCATCCCAGCTCTGGGCCCCACGCGCTGGGATTGCATTTCCTGTGTATAGGCCCCGGTTTTGGGAGACCCCAGAAATGCGAGTGACCTCCTGGGCCATGTGAGTGCAGGCCCCACCCTCTTCCTGCTTCAGCTCCCGGAATGGGAGGGCTCTGGGCGATCGAGCCCAGCAGGCTCCTGCCTACCTTCCCTCCTACCCTCTGTCCCCTCGATTGGCAGAGACCAGCTCCTCGGTACAATGGCCCGAGGGGATCGCAAAGAGAAAGAGAAACTAACTGATGGCGGTGGGAGGCCGGCGCCGAGCGCGGTGAGGGGCAGGACACGCCTCTAGGGTAGCCTCAGGCTTCTCCATCCCACCGGCTCAATCCTGGCTGTGCCAGAACTTGGAGCCGCAGCTGCCAGATGATCCCTGACTCTTCAGGTGTGAAGGAGGCGTGGATTCTGGGTGGGGACTCCTGGGCTCTCTCCCCTCGACTCAGGGGAGGGGACAGTCTAGCTTTGGGTTTCTAGTTGTGGACTTGGATTTTGGCATCTTTCATCTCTAATTTCCCAGCTGCCCAAGGTGTAGAGCCAGCACAAGCTCAGATGGGTCATTGATGGCTCAGGACCAGACAGCTGCCGGTGGACGAGCTGGCATTATAGAGCCCGTGATCCAAGCTCATTTCCTGTTTGTCCCTGCAGATGAGGGAGACAGATGCTCAAAAGTGGAAGAGCTTGCTTTCCCCACAGACCTGGCTCTCAAAGGTGGCAGTGTGGACCAAGAACCAGAAGCACGAACTTCTGGTTATTGACGTTCATCCAGAGTTCTTTGGAGGAATGAATGCACATGGCATCAAATAATCGGACGCGTCCTTGGATACATGTCTGTGCTGGTGAATCCTTGCTCTCTACAGAGGCTCTGGGCTCAGTAGAGAATGTGTCACAGCGCCCCCACCTGGCGGAAGTCTGTCCTACCACTGTGCAAAGCGGATTAACTGGTTGAACTTGGTGGGATGAGATGTGTGCGTGAAGGTTTTTCTATTGCCATGGAAAACAAATGGACACAATATAACAACATTAATGGGAAATAATACTTCATTCAGAACTAGACACATTTAAAAAGAATATATATAACAAAAAAGGAGACCCAGAAAATGCACCAAACCCAGATTCCGAGGAGTCCAAAGACACAGTGGTAAAAATTCCGTCTTTGCAGCCAAGGAATGAACTCTGTCCCCTTATTACTGTGTGGTCTTTGGTGATTTATTTAACACCCCGAGTCTAGTATTTCCCCATCTATAAATGGGCATTAAAAAAAAAAAAAAAGCCAACCTGGTGGTGGCGGCGGCGGCGGCGGCGGCGGTGGCACACGCCTTTAATCCCAGGTCTGGGGAGGCAGTGGCAGGTGGATCTCTGTGAGTTCCAGAGACAGCCAGGGCTGAGTGGATCCAGAGACAGCCAGAGTGAGTTTACAGAGTGAATTCCAGGACAGCCAGGGCTTCTTGAACCTCCCTCCCTCAAAAAAAAAAAAAAAATATCCTACTTTATGGGGCTACTGGCAAGATAAAATGTGGTTTATTTAAGGAACTTATTGGGTACCCAAATTGTTACAAAAACTGAGCCAAAAAAATGATATCACCACTGACACTACATTTATTTCTTCATTATATATGTATGTGTGTGTGTGTGTGTGTATTTTAAATTTATTTATTTTTATTTTGTGAGGATTGGTGTTTTGCCTGGATGTATGTCTGTATGAGGGTGTTGGATCCTGGAGTTACAGTTAAGTTTGAGTTTCCATTTGTGTGCTGGGAATTGAACTCCGGTCCTCTGGAAGAGCAGCCAGTGCTCTTAACCACTGTGCCATCTCTTCAGTCCCTCTTTATTATATTTATTTGTATGGTATGTGTATGTGTGTGTGCCTGGTATAAGGAGTCCAAACTAGGGCATCAGATTCTTGGGAACTGGAGTTACAGATGGTTGTGAGCTGGCATGCAGGTGCTGGGAACTGAACCTAGGTCCTCTGCAAGAGCAGCCAGTGCTCTTAACCACTGAGCCATCTCTGCAGCCTGTCCTCTGTCTTTTGATAAGAGATAGGATGGCTCAAGAGATGTATTTGGATGGAGTTGCAATCTATTGGTAAAACTGGAAACTGAAGCCAGGTGGTGGTGGCTTTAATCCAAGCACTCAGGAGGCAGAGCCAGGCAGATCTCTGTGAGTTCCAGGCCAGGATCCTAAAAGCTACACAGAGAGACCCTGTCTTGAAAACAAACAAACACACACCCCAAAACTGGAAACTGCTGAGTTGCAGGAGGGGTTTAGTGCATGTCCTTTCCCTGTTACTGGGGGTTCTAGTGAAAGTCCTAGCAAACTGGAAGTTTTTGACAGAGCCATCTTCCTAGCACCTGTGTGTTTAGTTTAATAAGAATTTACTAACTCTACAAGAGCTGTACCGTTTTGTATTCTCCTTGCCAATGTATGAGTAGTCCATCTTCTCCACATCCTTCCCAGCATCTGGTTGTATCACCCATTTTCATTTTAACCACCTAGTGAATTTAAAGTGATATTACGAGG
>CABHPQ010162329.1:0-11612 GCA_902168405.1 Peromyscus aztecus
GAAAATATGCTAAAAGTCAAGTACTTTGATCAAGTTCATGGTCAATGAAAGATGGAGCCAGGCTAAATGTCTTCTTTCTGATTACCCTATATTCTATCACTCAGTTTTTCAGTTAGTGTCAACTTAAAGTCACCTAGGGACTCATGCAAGAAATCTAAAAACAATCTTTAATGGTTGTTTTTTCTTATGACCTAAGACTTCTAACCATTTCTTGTCTGTATTTTATCACTTTCTCTGAAAACTATCATTCCTTTTATCCACTCAGGTAACAATAATAATTTATTATTAACCAGTAAATGTAGTCCTTATCTTTCATCAAGGAAATTTCTTGATGAAACAGACAATTACAGAAAACCAAAACCAATTCAAGTCCAGAGATGTGGAGCCCAATCCCAGTGGATACACCTACAAAACACTCCTGCGCCTAAGGCTCAAAGAACAATGTGGAAGAGGGTGCAGAAAGATTGTAAAAGGCAGAAGATCAGGGAGTTTGTTTTGAGTTTGTATCTCCTAGTAGTGTCAGAAGCTGTACCTGCAAAGCCTCACCAACACGACTATACAAATATGAGCTGAACAAGGATGACAATAGACATGCCAAAATGGACAGGGAAGGACCATGAGCCCTCAACCATACACAAAGAGCTACATGCAACTAAAGATTGCTAAGAGTGGGAGAGATAGTTTTCTCCAGGGAAGGGCACACCAATTAGTTATTCAATACCAAATGGTCAGCCCTGAAAACATACACATGAGTAACATCATACAGGGTGAGTGTGTTATATTTAGAAATATATGTGTGTATACATGCACATACATGCAGGTAACAACAATTAATGAGGAAGAGGCCATGAATTTGAAAGAGAGCAAGGAGGTGAATGTGGGAGAGATAGGAGGAAGGAAAGGGAAAGGAGAAATTATGTAATAATATTACAATTTCAAAAATAAAAAATGTAAAAAATAACCTGTTGAAAAGAAAACTGATTCATTCCTTCAACAATTTCTAGAACATATTTGTGTGTTAAGTTCTTTTCCAGGAGCTGGAATTATACTAGTAATTCAAACAATATTCCACTTCAAGAATAAGCACCAATTCACAAAGAGAAGAAGACACAAACCCACAAAACTATATATAAGTAACCCATTGTAATAACAAGACCTGCAGGATTTACTCTGCCATTAAGAGCAGAGGTCCACTGCTCTTGAAAATGATCCGGGTTCAATGTCCAGTGTTCATATCAGGTGGCTAACAATTGCTTGTAACTCCAACTCCAGCAGGGATTATGTCCCTCTGGTCTCCTCAGACCTCCATATTCACCTGTGCATATCTCCCCTAACACCACATATACACACACACACACACACACAATTTAAAAGGAAAATTATTTTTACAAAGGTGTCAAGAAAAATGAAGAAAAAGAATTCAAGGAGGGAAGGTATGGTGACAAAAGGTGTTAATTGATAATAATAATCTGATCAATTCAGATACCTACTAAATATTTGTCTATTGCTTCCCTTCCTCTTCAGATTAAACCTGTAATCCTTATCATAACTAAGTCCAGCCAGAGTGACCATTTGATACCCATTCCCCTCTACTTTCAAATATTTCAGTCCTTGAAAGACTATCCAAAGCTAGGATTTCTCATTTCCTGGTAGGGTAGCGATAAAAAACAAACAGACAAAAACTAAACTGTAGCTTTTACTTTGTCTTTTCAGCCTCAGTGGGTTAATCAAGCATCTCAGTGTTCCAAAGCACAAGGCAGAGACAGCAGCCCCCTCTAAAGTTCAATCTCTGACTTCAATTCCACAAATGTATATGTTGCTAAAAAACTGCTTTGAACAACAGCAAAGTCATAGCATACATAACATGATGCTAGGAGAAAACATGAAGTTTTTTTTATATTTAAATGGTATTTTTAAGATTTGTTGCTCTATGTACTGATATACCAGTAGACATTGATACAGATCAGTGGTTCTCAACCTGTGGGTTGTGACTCCTTTGGGGATTGGACAACTCTTTCATAGGGGTCACCTGAGACCACAGGAAATAACAGGCATTTGTATTACAATCCATAACAGTAGCAAAATTGCACTTATGAAGTAGCAACAAAAATAATTTTATGGTTGAGGTCAAAACAACATGAGGAACTGTGTTAAAGAGTCACAACATTAGGAAGTTTGAGAACCACTGATGGAGATAATACTTTGTCGACAGAATGAAATCAAATGACACTATTTGATTTCATAAATAGAGCCAAGTGAAATTCTATCCATAGATAACAGTAAATTCTAAAACAGTGGAGAACACTATGTAAGGCATGCTGAGACTGCATCAAAAAGAATGAAGAAAGGTTCCTTCTTCACGTGCAAAAGTGAGAATGTTTAGAGACATGGTTTACATCATGCGCTTCTCTATACAACTTGACATTGATGACTTCCATTTTCCTGAAATTCCTTCTTTTTCTTGCTTTTAGCACACACAGAAAAGCCCCTTCTAACTTCTTTTTTGTAATTGCTCTGTTTTTTTCTTCAAAAAAAAAAAAAAAAACCTTTCCATTGGGTTGGAGCGATGGTTCAGTGGTTAAGAGTGGTTAAGACTGCTCTTCCAGAGAACCTGGGTTCAACTCCCAGCACCCAGGTGGCAGCTCACAACTGCTTGTAACTCCAGTTCCAGGGGATCTGGCACCCTCATACAGACATGCAGGAAAAATATTAATGTACAGAAAATAAAAATAAAGATTTTGAAAAGAAAAAGACTTTCCACTCAATTCTTCATGTTTGTATGTTGTGGGTGTGTGTAGTTTTGTATAACTATGTGTTCACATCAGTGTGTGTGCGCGCGCACATGTGAATCCCCAAGATGAGCTATCAGAAATCATTCTCAATTGCTTTTTCACCCCATTTATTGAGGTAGGGCCTCTCAATCAAACCCAGAGTTTAGAGATATGAAACATCTAGTCTTGCTAGCCAGCATTTCTGAAAATTCTATCCCATCCTTCCAAAGGCTGGAATTACAGACTGTCCACCACACCCACAGGGCATTTGCATGGATCACCATTCTCATCCTCACACTTGTTTGGCAATCATTTTAAGTGCTAAACCACCTCCTCAGCCCTTCATTTTCTTTCTTATAAACATAATCTTTCTGTCTTTGGTCTCAGGTTGTTTACGTAATTTTATTTTCTCTCTTCCTTTAATGTCACCCCTGGATGCAGATAACTCACAAATCACAAGTCTTATCTACAACCTTTCTCCATAAACGTGAACCATATGTCTAAACCAACCATCCTAGCTCACTTCTTCCTGGGGTTTGTCTTTTATTCTAAACTTTGAAACCCCATTCGTGACTTCAGCATCCTTTCTCTTGCTTTTCTTGTTTTCACTTTGTTTTGGTTTGTTTTGAGGCAGTGTCTCCTGTACATAGGCTACCCTTCAACTCACATTCCTCCTGCCTCCACTCCCAAGTGCTGAGATTTCAGGAATGAAAAACCATGCCTGGACAATCATCCTTCTTCTTAATCTTACCTTTATTCTCCTTTGCACTATCCACTATTCCGATGGGTTTACAAACAGAAGTTAGATGTCAGCTCATGTTCCTGCCCTAGCATGTGTCTCCTTATTCTGGTGTAGCCTTTTTCTCTTTCTCTCTAGTCCAACCAGCTCTATCAGTATGGCAATTATCTCTGGAATAGCTGTCACCAACCACCCACGAGGATGGCTGGACCAGGGTCCCAGGAAAGCTCTTAGCACTATAGCTCCAGATACTGCTACTTTCTATCACTTAGTATCACCTCACAGCATATCATACCAGTCCCATCATCAAAAACATATCAAGGGCATTCCTGTCCTGATTGATGTTCATTGTGTGCTCTCTTTGTCCCAGGGATGCAGATCATTCCTTTATCATGTGTCCTTCTTCAGTCTTGATCTTATGGCCTTTCTCACATTACTTACATGCACATGCTCACATTAGCCCCATCCACATGTTACCTCCACAGGAAAGACTTTTCACTACTACAACCAGAAAGACTCTTGTTCTCCTATGAAACAAAAGGCACCTTTCTGAATCTCTCTGGTGATGGTTAGTATACTCTGTATTTTGAACAGTTCTTTGCATACATGCTGTCTTAGTCAGTGTTCTGTTGCTGTGAAGAGACACCATGACCATGGCAACTCTTATAAAAGAAAGCATTTAATTGGGGTTTGCTTACAGTTTCAGAGGTATAGTCTATTAGCTTCATAGTGGGGAGTATTTGCTAGACAAAGGCAGACATGGCAGCTGAGATTTCTATATCCAAATCCAAAAGCAACAGGAAGAGAGAGCCACTAAAGCTGGCTTGGGCTTTTGAAACCTCAAAGCCCATCCCCAGTGACAAACTTCCTCCAACAAGGTCACACCTACTCCACCAAGGCCAAACTTCCTAAGCCTTTCAAACAGTTCTACTCCCTGGTGACTATGTATTCAAATATATGAGCCTGTGGGGGCCATTCTTATTCAAACCATCATGCATGCCTTAGTTATTCCAGTAATTATTCAATACAGGATGATGTCCAATCCATCTTCACAAATTCCAGAAGCATGGTAATAACTACCTCTGTGCCTGTATTTAGAAAAGAAGCACACCTCTAATGATAGGTGACATACTGCATTTTGTGGCAGGGGAACGGTGTTTTCAAGGCTGAAAGGGGTTAGTTTACTCTTTACTCCCCAATCACCAGCTATTCACTTTTCAGAAGTTTGATAATTTTTTGAAGACATAATTTCTTTGTAAAATAGTATGATTTTACCTGTCAGTTTTTTCGGTAAGATTAAGTCAGGCAGTAATAATCAACTTGTGTGTACACATTCAATAGATTTGGGTCATATTCTTCTCTTCAATATATTTGGAGCATATCTCTAAAGCTTTTCTTTATCTAAATTTTTCTTTTACCCAGTCCCATTGTAGACGTGCAGTGTAACAACAGAACATGAATGGAAGAGAAGGCTACCAAGCAGAAGAACCAACACTGTGTTTTCTTCCCATTTTATTGGAGCAAATTTGAAGAAAACAAACTACTTTACCCAAGTAATCTGCTGCAGCTGGGAACTGTTAACACAGTATTTTACACAAGAGGCACGGAGAGCGAAGGGAGAGGGTCAAAGGCAGTAACGAGTGTGTGGTGGTGAGGTACCTCATGGGATTTCCACTTCAGTGGGGAGAAAGACTAGAAAAGGAAGTTAAGATGTTGCTGTCACCCACCTTGTGACAAAGCTGGGGTGCAAGCTAGAACATTCTGACACCTACCCTCATGTCACCATGGCCATGTTGGCACACACACACACCCTTACAGGAGACACAGCGTGAAGCTGGTTATTGCAATAGGCTGTCTTCTGGTAAATTTTAATCAGCTATAACAAGACTATGGCAATGATATAACAGAGTATCCTGAGAAAGAATAAGTTTGGTTATTTTGAGATAATGAATTATTCCTTTTAAAATTATTCCTTTGAAAAATATTTGAAAAATAATTTAAAAATATTGTATTTCAAAAGGAACTCCTGAATTATCATTACAGACTGTTCTAATAAATCACTATAATAAATTAATTTCTCTCACAATATTTTTTGGTATCTGCTAGGCCACATTCTATATAGAAAATATTTAGCACATCTGTTATAATTTTAAATCTATAGGTGCTTTTAATGTCTACACATCTTAAGAGTTGTTGATTATTGAATGTCAATACCACAGACATTCAATACTATTGATAGCTTATGCCTATGATTATGCTTTTACTTTTCAAGCAATAACTGAATTTGGGTATGTCCTCAAAGAAAGGTTATACATGAATTTGAGTTCCATGTGACATGATTAAAGCAATGTCCACATGTCATGAAAGAGATCATTTCAAAATCCTGGTAACTTTTGAATAATTACTAATTCATATGATGGGTTCATGGATGTGCTGATCTGATTAGGGTCTCAGAAACCACCCACTGGCAAGTCATGTTAAAATTGGGGAAAAGACAGTAAAATATTTGCTACAGCCAGGCATTATGACATTAAAGACCATTTCTTAGCAAAAAGCCCATTTACCTGTGGAAAACTTTTGGCATCTGTTGATTTAAATGATGAATGTTCAACCTGTTCTCTTTAACATTGCTCAACACAATTCCTAAAATTTTTGTGGTATTGTCAATACATCTTTAACCATTTTCTTCTTTCCTACCTATTTATGTTCAATTCTTATGACATGAATACTTTTCTCAATTCTCTCATGTTTTTACAGAATTGTAGTCATTCTTGGGGTTGCCCTGTTTTGCAGATTAAATAACATAACAAGTACACAGTACCTAAAATGTAATGCCAAGGAATGTATCAGACAATGGCTAATTTGCCCATCCCCCATTTTGTGAAAGCCTAAATGCTGACACTTTTAATCCAATGACTATGCATTCCTAATATAGGAACGTTGACATCACTACATTACATTTCCAACTGCCCCTCATGTTTGGTCCCATACTGAAAGCTGATTTCTGCCAGAATTAAATCCTACAGCTAGTTATTACAGAACATAAATACATCTTATTCTGTCAATCTATGTACAGAATATGGTGATATTTTAATTTAAATTAATTAAAATATTTATTATGCAAATCACAAAAATATAAACTATAGACCCAACAAATAATTCATTTAGGATTTTTGAGTCATCTAAAATTTTGTGTAATCAAAAGTCTATATGGGTCTTAGGTAACACTCATAATGATTTTTTTAATTGACTTTCTGGAAAAAACTGTGCATTAAATAGTGTCTCAAGGTATAATTTTTTATGGTCTATTAAGCATAACTCTCAAGGACCTTAAACACAGCTAAATGAGGTGGAATTACTATTAACTTGTCCTTTAGGTTACCAAGTGCCTGGGCTATTCTAAGAGGCTATATCCGGAATAGTATTTTATGACAGCTCATGACTTTCTGTGTTGAGCTTCCTTGACTTAAAATTTTTACGAGACTGAAAAGTGGCCTCTGAGATGATGCCCAAAAAGTTGGATCATTATTCCTCACCCTTTAAGAAATAATGTCTCAGCAGGTTGTATTTGGGAGCTCCAGAAGGTGTTAACTAACCTCAGCCTGGAACCTATTGTGAAACATCTCAGGTACCTGGAACAATGGTGCTTTAATGGACAGACAGACAGACAGGAAGAAAAGGCTGCCAGGTCATGAAATAACCTCACAGCTAGCCAACAGTAGTAGGTACAAAGAATTGCCAACACAAAACGAATGGGTGATGGCGGGGGAGGGATACATTTACATAAAACCACCTGCAGTGAAAATAGATAGAAGATCAGTCCTGATGGAACAATTGCTCTCTCCACACTGGAATATAAATTAGCAAGAAAATAAATTACAATGTGCATTTCTCTTACATCCAAGCTTCTAGTTAGATTACTGCTTTGCCTAACTTTACCATTTTTTTTTTTAAGAAAATCCACAAGAATGGAGACTTGGCAGCTGTCTTTCATAAGCGTGACCCAATGACTGAAATGGTGAGGAATACTTCTCCCTAACTTCCCGTGCCCAGTTGGTCATGAAACTGCAGAACTGACTCGTATAAGTAAACACAAACAAGAAAACAATCTATAAAGTCCATGAAAACATGTTGATGAGTCTCCTTCGTCATGTCAAGCAAGTCTCAACTGCATCAAATGTGTCTCCTGAAAAACTGTCTAAAGTTTAAACCAACTTTATCCTTTCTACATTAAGAAATACAAAGATGCATGGCCTTTGAAAACTATGTGATTTCGACTGTGTGTATATGGGATCTGATCAATTCTCGGAGAGATCCCCTGTGGCATTCTACAGGCTCCACTGTTCTCTCCATTTTGTTGATGTTTTCAAAACCAAGTCATGCAATGAGAGAAATAAATGACAAAGATTATGAATCTATAACTATTACAATACTTAGCTGCTGTATTTTAAGCATGTGAAAGTTAATGGGATCCCTCTGCAGTGATGTATTGTTAAGCGATGTATTTCCCTATGGCCACTTTTACACCAGATACTAGAGCATGCATAATAATTAACAGGATCAAGTGTAATGGGGCATACATATTAGGCAGGTCATATAAATATTTATAGTCACTATTTCTTAGAACTATAAAAAAATCTGATTTATTTTCTTTTTCCCTTATTACCCCGGTAACATGCATTCCCTGTGTTTTCCTTCAGCAACATGCTAAATACATTATCTGATGTGATGGACGATCCTCATTGTCAACTTGAGAGGATTTGGCATCATCCCAGAGACACACCTCTGAGCAGGTCTGTGAAGGTTTTTCAAGAGATGTTTAACAGAGGGAGGAAGGGAAGGACCTCATGAATGTGGGTGCCGCCATCCTACAGTCAGGGACCCAGGACTGAATCCAAAGGGAATAGAAACCCAGCTAAGCACCAGGAGACTTACTGTGACCAGTTACCTCACATTCCTATAGCCAGAAGCAGAGGTCTTTTCACTGTCAGCTCTTCCCTGCCACGATGGACCACACCCTCCAATGAGGAGCCTAAGTAATTCCTTCTTTCCATAAGTTCCTTTGCTCAGGTATTTTCGCAGATATTTTCTTGGTCTTTTTTCTCACCCATTAGATTCTAAATACACCTGGATTGTTTTATCCATGATGCTTATTGATGAAAAGTAAGTGGGAATCAACCAGCCATCAGTTGTGGGTGAAACTCCGCAGCATGGGCTAGAAGTTGCCTGTATGATGACAGCCACAAGTGGCAATTAGGCAGCTACATTAATGTCAGCAAGGCTAGGATGCTGATAAGGGAAAGAGACAGGAGAGAGTGAAGAAGTAATGATAACAGTGTCCTCAAACTCTGCAACGTGAGGGGACGAAAATAATGAGAATAATGAGGTTTAATGAAGATGACAAGGAGATTGAAAGACCAACACTGAGGAAGCACCAAGATGTGAATGTCAATCTCAGTGTAATGATATTTCCAGGAAAACGATGGTAGCTCCTTCTCCTCACATACCCTCCTTGTGTTCATTATTAGCTATAGTATTTGGTAAATGGCAAATTTCCCAAATTAAATTGCTTTAATTCTATTGGAGAATGAGAAAGCTTAAAGCTACAACAATTGGCAAGAGTCAGTGCACTGTAAAATAGGTTTCAGACACCGAATAACCACAGATTGATCTCAAAGAAAGATTCCCAATACTCTTAGAAAAGATAACCTAAGGACAAACGTAGAGATTATAAATGGAAATTGAAATTGGATATGTGTG
This sequence comes from Peromyscus aztecus, assembly GCA_902168405.1. Taxonomy (NCBI): domain Eukaryota; kingdom Metazoa; phylum Chordata; class Mammalia; order Rodentia; family Cricetidae; genus Peromyscus; species Peromyscus aztecus. The sequence continues at coordinate 9,271 of CABHPQ010162329.1, forward strand.
TATGTGTGTATATGTATATGTGTGTGTGTGTGTGTGTAAATAATCAAATATTATAAGATTTAGTAGGTCAAACGTTTTTGGTTGGAGCACAATTGAGGAAAACATACACATACGGTTTTTCCAGATATTTTAGAATTCTTATGATCTAAATGATAAATTACTATTAATATATCATAATTTAAATATATATCTTTGAAAACATAATGCTTGCAACTTATAAAATATTATTTACATATTTTCTCATCTGAAAGTTCTGGAAGAAGATATTAATTTCTTTTCTGAGACTTGCTTTCTGGACTCTTACATACATTTCCAATGATCTCAGCTGTATCCATCAGTATTTGTTTTGTTATCAAAAGTCCTTTTGTCTAATGGAGCGATAATTAGTGTACTATAAGTAAAGGTTTTTCTCTTCTGACTTCATACTTCCTATAATCTCCAAGAGGCTATATCTATAAATCCTAAGAGCATAATTGAGTGTACTGGATCAGAAATTAGTCATACTTTCTTTGCAGCACCAGTGGGGATGGTGCTTTACTCATTCGTGATGGTATCTATTAAACAAAATACTCTCTTTAAAGCTTCTCAATGTGTTTTTATTGAACTGCTGGCTGTCTTCCAGAGGAATAGACCCATTCCAAGAAAGCGTTCTGAGACTCTTGGTTTTATTTGTAAGTAATTTTTCTCCAAATGACCCTTCAATTTTTAGAGTATTCAATCCCAGGATACTCCTGCTAAACAGCCCCAACAGGACAACCCCCTCAAATATTCCCAAATGACCCACTGTAACCTGACTCCTTTCCTACCTCGCCTTGCATATCAGGGCAGACAATAGTCAAAGCAAAGGCATTTGCTTCTGAGCTTCCTTTCTTTGAAAATCAAAAGGCCTAATCTGTGAAACATTCCAAGGTCAGAGAACCAAAGATTTCAGCTTGAAATATACAGTCCTTTTGCTCGCATTTTAAAGCACAAGTCCCCTTTCAACAGTAGGTTTCATTTCTGTCAGAACCACAGTTATTGTATGTCTTGTGTACCATACTGAAATAAAATTATATATATTAGAATATTAGCTATGTGTTTGGAAAACAAAACTGTGACCATATACTGAAAAGTTAATGTGTGTAAATATACGTTTGTAAGGGTATTGCATGAACAACTGTCATTTCATGAGGAAATTTTCTATTGATGTTATAATATTTAAGATGGTAATTAACTAGTAGTAAACTACAAAACGAATAAAAATAGTAATTTTCCTAGATCTATCTAGCAATTAGATTCCTGGGAATTTCAATATTTAGTAATATTATAGTTAAAAGATCCCTTATTTATAAACAAACTTTCTTCAAAAGATAAATAGGTTTAATCACTTAAGACAAATGCTGTATAGATTCATTGTAATTGGGACAGAAAACTGATTTCTTCATGTAGAGTTGTCACACTGAAGCTTGTGGTAGACCTAACCCCTCATAATACATTCCATTAGCAATTGCCTATCAGTGTGACCATCAATGTTTTTTCCATAGATTTCCAAAATAACCTTGAGTGAATGCTTGCACTATTAAAACCTACAAAATCAATCCTGGCTTCCTATGGAAAGCCAAGGGACCTTAACTCACCTTACTATTTTCTGACTCAAAGATCTCCCCAGCTGCTCACATGAGGAAACAGAGCTCTACAACACCTATCTTCCCAGTCCCTGGATCTGTCACAGTATACATCATCACATCATCATGATCTTGATCTCATGGGTGTGTTTATATCTATGCTCAAACTATAAATCCGTGAGGCTGAAGAGGAATCTGTCTGTTTGAGCTGTGTTGTTGTGGCCAAACCTGTTCTCATCACAAGGAGGACACTCAACAATATAGGAATACTACTAAAGAAATGAAGAAATAAATGGATTTATATCCTTTCAAAAATCAAAACTCATGTGCTACATCTTTTCATTGTCTGAGATGCTTATTGGTCTCCAGATTTGTACATAGGTTTCCTGTGATCTTATGTGCATCCTTAAAAATCCAAGAAAAAAAAATAGGACCAGTGAGATGGCTCAGTGGGTAAAGTACTTGTCATGTGAGCATTAGGACTGGAGTTCAGATCCCAGCACCCACAGCAATGTCAGATGAGACTGGCAGCCTGTCTCTCTTCCCAGCATTTGGAAGGTGGGATCCCGAGAGGAAATATGCTGGTTAGATTAGATGAATTGTCAAGGTCTGAGCTGAAGTGAGAGATTCTGTCTCAATGTACAAGGTGGAGAGCAATTGAGAAGGATACTCAACATAAGCCTCTGATCTTTGCATGTGTGCTTGTCACACACACACACACACACACACACACACACA
>CABHPQ010162329.1:11622-39960 GCA_902168405.1 Peromyscus aztecus
CACACACACACACACACACACACACACACACATTCACACACACAAACAAAAAACTTGGGAGAAACACTAAGAAACAATGAAAACAAGTAGGCAGTGTTTCTTATCTAATGATCTCAGTGTGTATTCTAGAATATAAGAACAGAATTTATATGATTTTCATATTCTTATACTGGTAAGTGATTGAGTAGTTGAAAAAAACATATTTTAAAGGTTTTGAGTAACATTATTATGATCTGTCACTAAAGATAGTTTGACACACATGCTTAAGGCAGCTTATCTAGACAAATGATTATTGACATAATTTCGATGTAATATGGTACTTTCAAATTCTCTCATGGAGAATATCTAACTATTTCTTTATATTCCATTTCATTCTACCAAAAAGTTGAAGTCTATAATAAACTATGCATTTATTATTTTAGAAAACAGTAGGCGAGACCTTTTCTATTTTCTTCTTGGAGATAACTAAAATCAATTGAATCAGAACTCAAGATGACTGAAGAAGCAAAATGTCTAAATGTTATAATAAAATTGAACTATTCACCAAACCAGAACAAGCCAGATCAGAGGATCAATCAACTTTTCTGCTTCTCCCGATGGCTGCAGTCCCCCTCTCAGAATAATGGAGTGTTCACATCTTTGATAGTTAATTATACTGGACTACTGTTTGGCAATCACCCAGCTCCCTGGCTGAGGGGCAGAGCATTTTGTTTGATGGTTCATCACCAAGACCTCACTAGCGTGATAGCGTAGATCACAATGCTACTACTGAGAAAGTAAAAAGTTGAGATTCAGCCCAACCCACCAGCAAGAAGTTTCACTTAAGAAATAGAACACTTAGGTAAAGGGAAACAAAAGGAGGGATAGAGACCAGCAGTATTTTTAAATCAAATATCAAGTAGGAGAACTTTTTATCCTTTTCACTTTTATTATAAAGTCATGTGTTACCTACTTTAACTCTTCTGTTCAACACAGCAATTTAGCTTAAAACCATAGGAATGGCATCTACAGTGGAGAAAGTATAAATAAACCCATACCAGGTTAAGGGTTAAAGTTTGAATAGAGAGTTTTTACCAAACTGGGGCAACTATTTTTCTCCATGTAAATATCTAGATAAAAGTTGTTCATGAAATACTAATTTTATTTTGTGGAAAATACTGAGTCACACATCAGCCTTATACAATTGAAAAATGGAGTTTTTAAAAATGTATATTAAGGGGGCTTGAGAGATGGCTCGTAAAGTTTAAGAGCACTGAATGCTCTTCCGGAGGACCCGGGTTCAATTCCCAGCATCCACATGACAGCTCACAACTGTGTCTGTAAGTCCAATTCCAGGGGATCTGATGCCAATGCACATAAAATAAAGTTAAATTTTTTAAAAATGTATATTAAAAATGCATGCTAACTGTATTTCTCATTAAATCCTGGAGGAGGATTGGGGAAGGTAAATATTGAACATCAGAAACCAGTGAAAGAAGCTTGAACTCATGATGACATTTACCTAAAAAGCCAATCATAGGCCAGGGGAATGAACTCCCCTTGACTTGAAATTGAGACTTTTAAAAATATTTAGAAATCATTTGGATGTTCTGTTTGTATGTCTCTCCCTGGAAATAACCTATTTCCTGGTCATCTTTCAGACAATTTGCAAGAGTGATTTTTGAAAGTGGTGTCACTGCAGTCCCCTCAAAGCTCAGCCAACTTCCCTGTCCTTCACGCCACCCCCCAAGCATGTTAGTACCTGTTTCTCCAATCACAGAGTCATGCTGTAACTTGCTAACTGACTACGTGTTTCTTCTAAGAGCTCCAGTCCCTGCCTTTGCATCTTTGCTACTTACTATAGTTTCTGGCTCATAACAGGGGCACAATATATTTATTTTAAATTAATGAATGCTACTCCATGAAAAGCTATGTCTTTTGACTATGATAATAAAAGAAAATTCAAGTCTGTGAGAATGGAATCTGAGACGACATAACTTCTCTAACTACATGTAGGAAAGTCATTGACCTACAGTTACCATCACCTCAGGGCTATCTTAATAGAGATGTCTCTTGCTACACCAAGAAGCCCCTCATTTGGAGGATGTATTTTTAGTGTTCTAACCATGGCTCTGGCCTTTAATGTCCCTACTGTCCTGGGATCCTTGTGGCCTGTCTGTTTCGGGCAGGAGTTCCAGTTAATGCTACTTTCTCTCTGAATCAAGATGTTGGTAAACTGATCAATTAGTTCTATGAGTTGTAGCAAAGCATTTACCTTCTGAAGTTACTTCCTTATCCAGCAATCATGGGGAGAAGCTGGGATGTGGAATAGCAGAATGTACAATAGGACTCACTTGGGAACACACTTGAGCAGCAAAAGAGCTCTCCAATCTGACATCATCTCCTCACTGCCTGTCAAAAGCTTCATAACTGCCAATAACACTCAGAATAAAGCCCTATCTGCACAGGTAAAATCTGTCATGGGGAAGTCATCTTTGCAGACCTCCATCTCAGGATGATATCAGTCTCAGTGGTCCAGCCAAACTCCTAGATGCCGCCATGCTAGCAGCCGCACATTTCCTGACTTTCTTCTTAGACACTGGCATCACCTCCACAGCGGTGATATGTCCCTAAAACATGACATGCTTCTTGCCTACCTTCTACTATAGGTCTTGAAACAGAGTTCTCTGTATGCTGTACTGTGAGTGCCCAGCTTGGTGCCTTGTGTCTAATATCACGTCATAAGTTTCCAGGATGAATAAATTACTGCCTGGAAAGCCCTGCCTGACAGCCATTCAGGTTCCTGAATTAAGAGTTGGCCATTATGTGTATTGACTAGACATGGATATATCGTGGCAAATTCTTCCACCATTATTGGAAAAATAAGCCATGCTGTGGTCAATTTAGTAAGTGCAAAGGAAGATATGATATTAATTTTGGAGTATACAACAGACATAATAACCTTTTTAAAATTTTAGTAATTTTCATATGGCTTTTTTTCACAATAGATACAAGAGAACCACATTTGTGAGGTGAAAAAAAAACAGGTTCATAAATATGCATGCAATAAAGATCTGTATAGTTACATAGCTGAATAATAAATCAGGATCTGAGCTTGCTGTATTTTGTAAATAATAGGGAACAAAAAAAATACCATGTCAGCATCTACTCAAAAATTGATGTTTGTTAGGAGTATAGGAGTGATAATATCAGGGAAGTAGTTTGAATTTGGCAATTTAATTATTTGAAAAATTGAAAACAGATAGTATATTAACTCAAATTAGAAAAAAAATGTTTTTACAAAGCATATAAATAACAAGAGGCATGTTGCTAATACAATGCATGAGATGCTATATTTTCACACCCCATCCCATCTATCCTTCCTGTTTCTTACTCCTGAAATCAGACATGCATTACAGAACAAAAAAAAATTATATGTGTTGAACACGGGTGACAACACATAATGCTTTACATTTCAACAAGTGAAATTGCTCAGTAGTAGGAGGCCATAATAAATACATAATACAATGTGGAATGAATAAGTAATGATGGAAATAAAGAGAGGAAATGAGCTGGGAGTGCAACTCTGTAGTGTGATTGCCTAGTAAGCAAGAAGTCCTGTGCTCAATCTCCAGCACTACATAAAAAGAGGCAGGCTAGCAGACATGGTGGCATGGGCCTGCAATTCCATCACTCAGGAGGTGGAGGCAGGATGATCAAAAGTCAGAAGTTCCAGAACAGCTTCCCTAAATACAAGTACAAGGCTAGCTTGAGTTATGTGAGACATTGTCTCAGAACAGCAGGAGAGGGTTTTAGAGAGATGGCTTAACTGTTAAGAATGCTTGTTATTCTTCCAAAGGACCCAAATTCATTTTCCAGTACCTAGGTTGGATGGGTCACAATTGACTGTAACTCTAGTGTTAGGGGATCTGACACTCCCTCCTAGTCTCTATGGTCACTGGCAAATACTTGGCATATGCACACACACACACACACACACACACACACACACACACAATATCTTTTAATCCTGAAAAAAGAACAGAAATGATAACTATACTGTATATTAAACCAAGATGAAAATGATTCAACAGCGTCCTTATATGATGCTCTTCAAGAGATAATGAACTCAAGGAACACTAGAAACAATTGCATCTCAATGGATTCTCACAAAAAAAAAATTAAGCTTTCATTGAAACAAATTGATTTCTCCTAGCCTTGCTTAAGAGAGAAAAACAGCATGGAACTCCAATGAGAAAGTTGATGGTGACATCACCAGTCAAGGAGTGTGCAATTGCAGTGACAGAGGGAGGGGAGTGACCTAGCCCACAGTACTAGTTTACCATGCATGATCATCATAACAGTACTGACCTAACTCTGGCTGTCTGGGATGTAGTCAGTCTGGTAGCCAACAACTGATGCTGTTCACAGTCACAAAGGTTCAATAATAAGGCCTAAAAGACAAGTACAACTAGTAATACAAAAGAATAGATGACTGCAAAATAATGACATCATTTTATAAAATCTCATCAAGCAGTTTCAGTAATATCATGTTCCATAAAAGGATATCCAATCTTTCAGATAATTATAGAACATAAATCACCAAATACTAGGCTTAATTTTTAATACATGAGGTTCCTAGTTTTCTACAATATATTAGATATACTAATGTTTAGCCAATATTTACACTATCTATGACACCCTGAAGGCATGGGAATAGTAGAAAAATATTCCTGCAAATTTATAATCTAAAAGATAGAAATGGAAAAGGGTTGATAATTTGTATAGGTAACAATCAAAACATTACTGCATCAAAAATAGCACAAAATTTGCATCTCATACAAACTAGGTATAAAAAGTTCTAATCCATTTATACAAGATAAATGTTTCAATCAAAACTATGTAAATCCACGAATATACAATTTACTAATGAGTACAAAGTTTGATCTCATTATTAATAAGGAACAACAAACTAAAAATAATAGAAATACTCATTTATTGCTAGAATAACTGAAGGGCAGGGTAGGAATGTTCTTTAGTATTGATCTTATAATGTAAACAAATCAACCCATCTTGGCAGAAATTTGCAGGATGTGTTAAACTATGTGCATAACCAATAAACTCTCTTCCTAGGAATTTTCCAGAAGTACTCTGCTGCACAGTAGGGTGGCTAAGGATAATGACAGCGCATTGTGCATCTCAAAGAGACAGAAGAAAAGACGTTCAGATGCGTTGTTCAAGGGGATAGTGTGTACTTAACATTAATGAGGTCGTGGGCTATATTCCAAGTGTTACCCTAAGTCCCCCAAAACAAAACAAGACAAAACAAAAAGAGAATGAGAGAGAACAAAAGAATATTGAATATTGTCAACACAAAGCTCTGACAAATGTATGAGATTGTTAAATTTACCGAGTAGACTATTACAAAATATGTACATGTATGAAAACATCACAGTGATACCCAGGAAATAAATGCACTTACTGGTTATTTAATAAAATAAAACAAATACAAGGAAAACAACCAAGAAAGTATAGCATAGGATGTAGCAAACAAATATGTTCCTAAGAACAACTGTTCACACTTCTTATCTGAGGATTATGTGTAACAATCTGCTTTAATTCTTATATTAATTACAAAAATCACAATTTGTAAAAGCAATATTGGGAAGATTAAAATATTTTTTTCAGAATACAAGGAACAGAATCAAGAATCCAAATCATATTCCTATCATTCTGAAGTCTTAGTAACCAATTTATAAAATAAAATAATTAATTTCACGTTAAGAAAAACAAACTGTTCTTCCTGGGCAGTGGTGGTGCATGCCTTTAATCCCAGCACTTGGGAGGCAGAGACAGGTGGACCTCTGTGAGTTTGAGGCCAGCCTGTTCTACAGATCAATGTCCAGGATAGGCTCCAAAGCCACAGAGAAACCCTGTCTTGAAAAAAAAAAAAAGAAAAGAAAAAATAACTGTTCTGTTCTAGGACAAAATATAGAGCACCAGTGGCAGAGAACTGAGAAGAGACCAAGATCCCTAAAAGAAACAGGAAACATGCTACAACCAGTTAGAACTGTAGTCACCAAAAGATCCTTTGCAATCCCATATCCTCAAATAAATAAAAATGATATACATATATAAAACTTTCATTCACATAATTGCTAAATTAAAAATTAACATAATTTAGATCTATGGTACACACAGTGAACTATTTCTAAGTCAACCAAACTATCATTGTCCAAATTGTTGAGCCATCATCAAATATTCAAACTGGATTTCAATGTAATTTCATGGACTTCAGGGAGGCCACCACTGAGGTTCAGAACCCTTTTCTGGAGAGCTACAATTTTTACAGGAACACACACACACACACACACACACACACACACACACTGTTCTATATAGGGGAAAAGCCCTGAATGTTGCTCAGAAATAGATCCAAGTTAGCATTCTATTGTCATAACTGGCCCAACCAATCTTCACAAATCAGATATGTGAGTCGCCATGGTAGCAGAAAGTTTCTTACAGTCACAAAGCAGACTAAGTGCCTTCTTCTCTAAATCACAGTACCAATAAGAATGGAGTGGAAAGAGAGTGATGGTACAGAAAAGGAACAGAATTATTGGCTTCTGGCAAATTACTTTTTTTGTTTCATCTTTACTGCTATGTCTCCCTCTTACAATTATTACCCAAAAAAGCTACAGGTTAAGGAGGAAAGGAAATAACTTTCCTTGGTAAGGTTTCCCAATATTTCCATCAGAGACTGACATGGGGAGAGCAAATAAATGTTAATTTGCCCACACCTTCTGCTTTTGATGAACTGCCAAGAACACCATGCCCAAAGGGACTCTGAATGGCTGTACTAATTATATTAATTATGGATGTCTATGTGTAAGCTCAAGAGAAAGTAGGGATTGCTTACAATTTGACTGTATTCTTTGCTGGCATTTAAATCTAATATATTTCTATTCTGGCTTAAATACATCCTCAATTGTCATCTTTTCATAGGAATATAAGCAAAAGAATATGTCTGGTGATGGTGTCTTCTAATTAATATTAACTGAGACAGTAACTGTGCTAAAAAAACACAGAAGTAAGAAGTAGACAAAAATATTTATCTGGGTAGTAAGCAGGGAATACAATTCTATAGCCCTCACTCCACGTGAGTTAAGAAACTAGATTTCTATGTTTTCCAGAAGCCTCTAAGAGGTCTTTTGTAGACAAAATAAGAAATTACTAATATAAAAAGAGACAATATACAGTGCCTTTGAAAGATGAAGCTTTATTTTGTCATGTTTATTGTCATTTTCAAAGAATGTTCAAAAATGATTAGATGAGTCCCTTAGGCCAAAGGGAAAAGGATGGTGTTTAGATTCGATCTGGGTTTGAGTTTCAGCTCTGCCATTGGGCATTTCACATGTTCGTGTCCATATTCGGCAAAAATTTACTGAGAACTACAGGTAATAGGAAAGTACAATCAAAATGTTTCTTAAAGTCTACAGTACATTTTGAATATTGGGCTAACAAACAGCAAAGTAGAACATGTCAAAGGATGAGGCTCAGCGGCAGGAGGGAGAAGCTAGCAGTGGGGAACTCCCTCCCGTCTGTACTTAGAAAGGTACATCCTACTTCTTTATATGGTTATTCTGGGATTATGGTGTGAATTCTTTTACTCACCCATTCCTCTACTCAAGCTGAAGATGACTGGATCCAACATCTCAACACTGCTTAGACCATGTTCTTTTGATGGGAAAGTTAGGACTCTAACAGTATCAACGGACACTCACAAAGTCAGAGTAAGTTCTTATATGAAGCTGGTGTGGTTTTACAGCATCCATACTAGACATGAATTCAGAAACTCTCCTTGGATGGGAGCTATCCCCTGGGAAGCCTTTCAGATAACCACAAGCATCTGAGATCCTGACCTGGCTAATCACTAGCAGGTTAGCCTCATGGAGCACAGCACAGACTAACAGCAGAGGAATGTGAAGTCTGCTCTTAACAGAATTTTAAACATAAGGCAAAACATAGAGGGTATTTTTTTCCTTATCTGAATTAATGACACATTATCAGTTTGGTGAGAAAATCTGAACTAGAATTAATGCGCTTCCAGATATATGACATAGCTTAAAAATACATTTGCCACTGACTCTGTGCAGAGAGTCTTAGAATGCAATCAGCCTCATGCAGGATAATTAACCATCTATCAAAACATCTGAAGACACTAGCAATATCTTACATTATTTTATTTGTACTGAATTAGCAATTAACTTAGCTCAATAAATCTGACTCTATCCCCAAAACACCTATCATAAGATAAACCACATGTATTTGAGTAAAAAATGGAAAATAATTTTATACTATAATATATTTTATTCATCTCATTTATCTATATAACAAGTATTATAAAATTTTGAAATCAGTTTCTTTCTGCTTTTCATTCTAGGATGTTAGGCCACATAAATAATGGGTTCAGATGTTCTTCCCAGGTGTAATGGAATAGTGACTTCCCACTCTGTTTTTTTATAAAGAACAGGTAACTCAGAATGCCTTAGACACTGAGTGCTACCTAACATGCTGAGATTTTCCCCCAATAAAATAAGTTAATAAGCATTGGTAGATTTCCCACATTTCAGGAAACAAGAAATTTTGATCTTGGACAAGTACTTAGTCTTACTTGGAAAAAATATTTTCATCTACAAATTGAAAAAGAGTTGACTATATTCTTCTATAATTCCAGTTTAATATCACACAGCCGAAATAACGGACTACAAATGAGTACTTAATGAAAAATCCACTTTACAGTTAAGAAATTCATCTGTAACAGAAATGGTTATGTCACACAGGGGTGGCAGGCAAGCCTGTAGTAGTCGAGAACACAATAGTCTTCAACTGGCATCTTTTCCTTTTAAAAAGCATGGCTCTCTGGAATGAAGTAGTTCCTACAAAGTTCTCTTTTAGTACTAATTTCAGTTTGTTTTGCTAAGTTTTTTTTTTTTTCATCTGGATGACAAAAGAAAAAGGCAGCCATTTGTCAACTTACATTCTGATATAGAAGTAGATTGTCATTAAAAGTTAATAGTAGTTTCAAAGTCCATAAATTAACTTCAATGCAAGTTGAATTGGAGAACCACTGCCATGTTCATGCAAAGGTATTTGAATAAATAAGACAGTGGATTGAAATCTTTAAAACGATATTATTATAGAAAGTAGAGAGCTGAATAAAGGACATGGTAAACCTGGAGTGGAAGTTGTTATAATATTCTGAGCTTAGAGCAATTTAAATGAAATTTTTAAAAAAGAAATGATATAATTAATGAAAGATGCTAAATGCAAAATTCCAAAGTCTGGTCACTAGGTAGAAACAAACAAACAAACAAACAAACAAAAAAGACAGACCATAAATATATGAAGCAAAAGGGTAGATGTCTTTCTAACAGAAAAAAAAAAGGTAAAATAGAGGTGTGGATTCATGAAGCAAGCTATAAAATATCACGTCAACTTTGAATTACAGACCGGAGAGATGTACAGACAAATAGGTAAATAAGCCAAGTACAGCACCCTGAATAAAAGTGGTCTCTTATTATGAAAAGGACCAATGTAGATACTGGACATTTTTTTCTTCATTTTGTCAGTATCCACTACTTTGTTAAACGCCATGTGAAGTACTAAACACGAAGAGAAGAGCCAAGGCAGAGATGCATGATGGGCATTTGGAAACCAACAGAGTATATTCACATTATGTGAAGCATGATCTTAACCAAAGACTTTAGGTTTAATAAAATCGGCCTTCTTTTTCTCTGTGGTGTTTACAGTTATGTATTTTTCATGCTGATATCTCTAGAGAACTAAATGGTAGGAAGGAATTTGCCAGATGCTGAAAATTTTGTTAGTCTTGGTCTCAGAAGTTACCATCAGTTCAGTTATCATTTTTCTCTAAAAAAAAAAAAAAAGTGAATTGCAAGAAAAACACAAAATCTACAAATACATAGCGCATGGGAGAGGTATTCTTTGCTTGTTGTTTTAAACACTTTGTAGAAAAGAAAATGTAATGTGGTGAAGTTTTGTGCTTAAATGGGTCATAGTTGGGAAAAGTGACAGGCTTACAAATACCCTAACTTGGGTTAACTGTCAGAGTCCTGTGGTCTGGTCCTGGCCATTAGTTAAGATGCTGCCCATGCCGAGGCCCAGTACAGGTGAAAGGACTGTGACAGATGACATTCACCAGAGTCTATGTGACTTTCTTAAGTTTATTTTATTAATATTGGTTTTTCTCTTAAACTCTATATCTTCACATGTAAAGAATTTTCATTTTCTCATACCTGATGAGAAATGGTTATTTCTGAATTCTTACAGAAATGATTTTTAAACCAATACTTATTTTACATGTTTGGGACAGAGATTTCCTATCCAAAATAAAATAACTATCCAAGGTATCTCAAGATATTTTTCACTATACTTTTAAATGCAAGTCATAAAAAAATAAAAAACAAGGACTTCAAGAAACTGAAGTTTTGAAAACTGTGATTGTGGGAGGATCTTAATTTAACTATCTGCTTAGGATTTTCTACCATAAAACAGAAAGAGTTTTTTGTTGGTTTGTTTTGTTTAGGTTTACATTTTAAAGGAATTTATACATTAAACAGCAACACAACTTGGATTGTAGCCAGATGGAAAAGTTTGCTGAGAACTGAATCCTGCAAGGCTGCATTCCCATAAACCACCAGCAAGGCTACAGAAGCAAACATGGTGTTGGACATTCCCAAAGATGCACTCAGTGTGTTGTCAGAGGTTCCTGCAGACAGGAGATGCTTCCCTCTCAGACTAGGTCTGTTCATTTTGCCATCATTTTTTATTAGAAAAAGTACATACATACTGTAAGAGTAATCAACTATGTTGTGATCACGATATTACACTTTGAAATTATTTCAAGACTTTGACATTACTTCAATCTACAAAAGTTTCTCTGATTCCTTCACCATTCCTTTTATCAAAATTATAACTTCTCCATGTGTATTAAAGAAATAGTATTTAGCAAAAATTTTAGTTATCTCTTGGTATGCATAAAGAAATCACTGTCTTTAGATGTAAAAGTTAAAATGAATCTGTATACCCACGTATATTTTACAAAACTAAGTAAAGTTGATAAAAAGCAGGTGAGCAGCTTTCCAAATATCACTTTTATTTTAGGGCCTTAAAATGAGAACAATATAAACACAGAGCACAAACTTGTGACACAGCTGCTACCCCGTACAAGGCTGTTGTTTTAAGTCAATCACCTCAAAAAAGAAAGACGGGAAGAAAAAGAAAACTAGGCCCATACAAATAAGAATGATGTGTTTTCATACATACTTGGAAATTACTGGCATAACAATGTGCTAAAAATAAAATAAATCTATTCCATTTCCTCCTGTTATTGAAAATCAAGATGCAGGTCACCAGTGAGCTGATCAATGTGCAAGGCTCAAGGGTATAACAGGGAATTTGATACCCCAGAAGAGCTAATTTTTAGACTGCACTTCAAAGATGAACAGTTATTTCCTAGAAGACAGAAGAGCTTTCAGATTGGAAGGAGCCTGAAAGTTCACATCACCACAGCTGTATCATTAAACATCGGAAACATGGGTCCTAAGAGTAGATTGGGCATCAGAAAGAATTTCCCCATACTGTATTTCTAGGCTCGTGTTCAGAAATAAGTGAAACAAGAACATCTATATCTCACAAACCCTTTAGCAATGTATAGGAGATACAGAGATTCTTAATTACTCTTACATGAGCCTTAAGTGGTATACACATCTTTAGGGATAATGACTCTACCCATAGAGTTTATGCTTCACTAGCAGCAAAGAAAGTCAGAGCAGAAAACCAAAACTAAATCACATGGACTGTCACAAGCACTGATCTATAATGACCAAGGTATGGTCAGAAAGGTCAAAGGAGAGCATAGATGCTCAAATTTATGATCCTTAAGCAATGAAAGAGTTCACTGTAGACAGTCAGCCACATTTTAAAAAAGGTCCTGAGTCTTTCATGGGGGAAATCACAATGGAGTTGCAGAAAATGAGACACCAAGACCAACATATCATAGTCCTGACATCTAGGAAACACTGAAATTAAAATCTCTAGATTTATCTGTCTTGATACTTCTGATCAGACCTAAAAGTATCTGTGCACAGCTATGTTGACAATGGGACCATTACTAGCTAGTGATACCTAACTACTGCAGATAAAAGAACCAAACCAACAAAACTCACCCTCACTCTGCCCTACTTAGTAACTTGTCTTAGCCTATCAGGTAAAATAGGCTTAGATTTGAGTTCCTTTATCATGTTTCGCTAGGCCTGCACAGATTCCTTCTCCAGGACCACAGTTACGGAACTTTAACATTTTCCTTATGAGACTCTAGGTTAATTCAGTTGCTCACTAGAGTTTCATGTGTCCTGAAATATGCTTAAATTAAAACACCTGCAAAAGAACAATTGTATTGGCAACCAGTGTCAAAACAGAGGTGTGGCACATCTCGCATCTATCCAGCATGGTGTTAGCATAGAGTCTAAAGCATGATGTTCATATGTGACACATAGATGCAAGTGATGGTTACACAGGTTTGTAAGTTCTCTGTGAGAACTTCAGTGTTCCACTGGGGAATGAAGACATGGCTCTGTCTACAAGGTTCAAGAAAGACTGAAATCTGCAACCACGTCAGTATCGAACTTTTATCATATTACTTCCTTTCAACTTCCTAACGTTCATGCTTCTCTATTATCGCACACTGCAAATGCAAGCAGTAAGTGTAAAAGTTATAAGCAGCTTAAATTAGAATATAGCAAATATTTGAAAGTGACAGTTTTTACTCATGAACTTATGGAAGCAATCTTTTTAGTAAAAGATTTGTGTGTGTGTGTGTGTGTGTGTGTGTGTGTGTGTGTGTATGTGTGTGTGTGTATGTGTGTATGTATGCAAATGTTTTGCCTAAGAGCTTGAAATTACATAACAACGATTATAACACAAACAGAAAGGAAATCCAAAGTGGCTTTGAAGACGTCAAGCAATAATGCACTTCGAGAGGTCAAGCTGGGTTGCTTGACGAGGGCCTTTTGGTCACTGCCAGTTTCTATTTAAGAGTATGCTATTGATGGCCACACCAAAGAGGCCTGAAGGAAGTAGAGACTATTAAATCACTTGTTTACCTCAAGTGAGCACCAGTGGTACTCAGTCAATGATTTTATTGATCTGAATACTGTTCAATTAAGTGTGTTTATTTTGATTCTGTGATTAACATGCATTTGCGGAAGGCATCCTCACAGTGAAACACAGTCTAAAGTGATCCTGTCCATTCCCTCACCTCTTTCTCATGTGCTTGTGTCATTTTGATTTAATGGATTGTGCATTAAATGAACAAATATTACAACATTTGAGAGCAGAATTTAGTGCGATGCCTAACCTCTTGGGTCTTCTGAGAACTCATTTCATCCGAATAGTACGTGAACTGAAACGCAAGGCAAAAGATAATAATTAAATGTAAGGGACAGGATTCTTTTTTGGATGATGGATAAAGGTACAGTTATGTGGTTGCTGATACAAGTAAAACTGATTTTCCTGCCAAAATTGTCAGTTTTAGATTGTTAACTCAAAAATCAAATGAAGAGAAAACAGATGGTTAAACTAGAGAAGTAGGCAAAGAGTTCAAGTTAAAAACCTGTGTGACTCTGACGTCACACAGTGATGGGTCAATACCATCAAATTCTCATCCTTTTGCTGACTGGCTCGCCACACACAATACCTCTATTTTCTGCTTATCCCTTTTTCTACATCTTCATTTGTACCCCCAGGAACAAATTTGCTGGACCTGTTTATGTGGAAACACTTTTCTTCCCAAACCAATCAACAACCATTCCCACATAACAATGCAACTGAGGAGAATGCTATTTCTGAGATTCTATCAATAACTTCAACATGCCACTGAATGAAGACTGAAAAATATAACCGGAAAATGCTGCCTGGATGGAATTCTTCAAAATCAATTATGCTTCTTTCTTTAGTACAGTTATGGCTGAGAACATAATCACCCCTGAAGAGGGAGGAATACAAGAAATCATGGACCACTCTTTTTTTCCCCCAAACTGGATATTCTGAAACTTTTTTGAATGGGTGTTTAAATTAATGGCAAACACCTGAAATGAAAGCTTTCAGATGACCAGCATTAAAAAGCAGCTATATCTCATTTACACCACAGAACCATCCAGATTCTTTAGCTTCTCCCAAGATGCCGTGTCTGATTCCTTTTCTTATGCTTTTTGCTAAATACCAACTGTCCATGATTCCACTCAAAAGATGCAAGTGTCTGTTCTAAGAATTGTCTCATACAAAAATGTTTTAATGACTCTTTCTGGCTACCTGCTTTAGATCTTAGGACTGTAGACTTCTGTTTGTGATACAGAATAAGAAGCATCACCTAACACCTGACCTTACCTTGGCCACTGGCACATGGTCTCCAGGACTCCTGCCTGAGTAGATTCTGAAAATTCTGAAAAGCAGAGTTTTCAGCTCAGATTGCTTTATCTTCTCCCCTAAAAGAGTTATAGTTTCCAAGTTTAAGAGACTTACAAAATGTTAAGCATACAGATCTTATTCAAGGACTGCAATCATCTCTCCTTTCCATCGCATGGCCAGACTCCATACATCACTGTTGGATTTTAATGTCATCTGTTCTCAGTCTCCATATATTTTCTAGATGTTGCCCTCTCCTCCTAGCAGGTTCTCCTTAGTTTCCTTCTCAAATGCTTTGCTCTTGTTGTATTTTCAGTCTTTTTTTTTTTTGGAAATTTCCATCACTTTCTTCTCGTATTCTAACTCCAAATGTAGAAAACACCTCCTGCATTTCTCCATGCACTCTTGTGTTCTCAATAGTCTCCTGAAAATCTCATCCACTCTCCATCCATCTGTTAATTAGTGGATGTGATTTTTTTACGTTTATAACAGCCACTGTGATTTCTCTTATTCTTCTTCCCATCAAATACAGATTCTCTAAATACTGTACTCAATGCCCTGTTTCCTTATCTCGCTCTGATATAGCTATCCTCTTAGTCACTGAATATTTGAAAACACACTTAGAGGATGAGGACTGAGAGTTGTAGAGTTCTTGCCTAGCATGCAGATTTGATCTTCAGATCTGCATACACTGGTGGTGCACGTCTATAATTCTAGCACCTACAGCTATGACAAAGATCATCCTCAGATACATAGTTAGTTAGCGGTCACTTTGGGATACATGAAACAAACAAGCAACAAAATAAATAAATATATAAAGCCTAACCTAAACAAACAAATAAGGAACCAGCCTAATCACTTGTAACTTTGTTGTCTATTTCTCTTCCATTGCTTTATAACCAGTTCTCAAGTTCTGAACAATCTATTTTAGAAATTCTTCTAAATACTCCACTTTCTACCATTTCAAACTTTTTGTTTGTTTTTGTTTTTCCAAACATTGTTTCTCTGTGTAACCACCCTGGCTGCCCTGGAACTCACTTTGTAGATCATCCTGGCCCCAAACTCACAGAGATCTGCCAGCCTCTGCCTCCTGAGTGCTGAGATTAAAGGTGTGCGCCACCACAGCTGGCATATGACTTCAATTCTTTCTTTCTTGTTTTCTCTATTTACTTGATCTCCATCTCTAATTTTAGATTTTCTTCTCCTTCACAGTAACATCACCAGTCAATCTACCCCATATGTTTCTTTCTCTTCTTGCTGTCCTATCTTTCTATTCCTCCTCTTCCTCTTCTTTGTGTTTTATTCTCACCATCTTCTTCGTTTCTCCCTTCTTCTTAACATTGTCATCTAGTGTTAATAAGCATGTTCTATATACTTGACAATACAAAAACACACAAAGAAATAAGCAGAATTCTTCCCCTTAGATGCTGACTCAACTGACCCAAACTAAAATGGACTTTGCAAGCAAATGCATAGTAAAGGTGACACTGTTGGCACAGACTTCAGAAATCTTCTTCCCCGATGATTACATATTGCAGTGGTTTAAAGGTAACTTATTTGTAAGGATTAACTTACTTTGGTTTCTGCAACTCCAGCAGTACAGTTGCTCAAATGATTTCTCTTTCAGACCCAATAACTTATAATGCTGACTAAAATTTTTGGATTAAGAGTTGAAAATGTATCCATTAAGGGACAAGAAGGAAATCTCATATAATTGTTTTAGAGTTGAGTCACTTTTCAAAAGTCAAGACCTAAAAATATAAGAACCACTATATATTTACATCCCTTCATAGCAACAACTTGTGACATTAAATTTTTACTTGAGAATTCCTTTTCTCTTAATCATTTCATTTAGCATAGTGGGTGGACACCAACACCTGTAAGAAAAGAGAATTACTCAGACTTCAATCATATCTCAGTCTTCCTCTACTTATTATCCTCGTCTTCTCATGTGGTGGTTGGCCCTGTAAATATTATTAGGTCCAAGTCAGACTTCATCTCCAGGAAGCCTTTCCCTACGGCTATACTAGAAATAATTCTTTATGCTCCAGTCTGCCTTGACACAATTTCAATAATTTCAAATGTCACCTTTGCATTGTCATAAAAAAGAATTCATAAACACATTAAAGAAATAGGTAAGGGAAGGGTTTGGCGATTTTTTTCCTGACTCGGACTTTAATGACATCAGTTTCTTAAGCTTTGAAATTAAGTGTAGACTAAGGGTGAGGGGAGCATTGCAATCAAATGTCATGGAACTTTCTGTTCTTGGAGAAGCTGACAAATGTCCTGAGTCTATTGTCTGTGACAGTGATGTGTCTCAGAAGCCATGATCCTTATTCACTGCTGATCTAATGCTTCAAACCAAGAATGAACAATTTTTCTAAATCATGGATTCTGCTTAAATTCTCTTATATAAATCTATAAGAAACTGGTGGGGGGTAAAAAGATAATTCTTATTCCACTGATTTCTTTGGCTTTATAAGAACAAATACAGCAAGCAGACAAAGCATCAGAAATTAAGTCAGATGGTGTGTGTACAGTGCAGGACTTGTAGCCGGAAGATGCTGGGGATGACTGTCTCTACCTCTATCCCACTCAGACAGCAAAATGATCAGCAGCATTTCAGAGTCCGTTTCTCAATCTCCACTTGCATCTTCATGTATGTGAATAAATGTAGCATGAATCTTAAAAGTCTTATTAATAAAATCAAACCTGAGCCGGGTATTGGGGTGAACACTGGAAGGTCAGAGAGACAGAATAAGCCACAGCTACCTCACCTTGCCAGATCCTCAGCTGGTCTTGTTTCCTCAGACTGGAGGCCTCTGAGTCCTCATCCAGAATGGGTCTCAGCTGAACTGCTGCTAGAAGCCTGAAAGCTTAACCAGCCAAATGCTTAACCAGGCCAAATGCTTCTAGTTTCTGGTCCTTACACCTTATATACCTTTCTGCTTTCTACCATCACTCCCTGGGATTGAAGGCTTGCTTTCTGGGATTAAAGGCGTGAGTCACCATGCTTGGGTGTATCCTTGAACACATGAATTTCTGCCTCTGGAATGCTAGGATTAAAGGCGTATGCTACCACTGCCTAACCTCTGTTTAATATTGTGGCTGTTCCGTCTCTGACCCCAGATAAGTTTATTAGCATGCACAATATTTGGGGGAATACAATACCACAAATAAATATGGGGATTCTTGTCCCCAACCTGCCCTGGTCAGGCCAGCACAACTGTGTGAAAGTCATCAAAAGACTCACTCCGAAGCTGGAGGGTGGTGACATGTACTTAGGGATGAGGTCAGACAGGGTAGTCTGAGATGTGCCCAGGAGATGGTTTCGGTATACCTACCCCAAACAGGACACTGACAAATGCAGCAATGAAAATCACAACTGGTGGTTTTACAAAGATTCCTTGCTCTTACAAGTCCTAAACTCCTTCCTTCCTAACATGATCCTCACTTGTAACCAAATGACCAGTTCAACTCCAGAAACATGAAAACACCTTGCATCTTCATTTAAGAAGTCATGGGAGGACAGGGGAATCTGTGGTTGATATGTAAAATGAATACAAAATCTCTTAATTAAAAAAAAGGAGAAAAAAATAAAAAAGCAAAAAAATAAAAATTAAAAAATAAAACAAATCCTAGGCCATTTATTACTTAATAGGCATAAATTGTGATCAATAAAAAATACTGTTTAATTCCTTTGAGTAAAAAAGAAAAAAAACAGGAGACCAATCCTGATTGTGTAGTGCCTGGCAGGAAGTACTGAGGACACAGCACCACTTCCATGTACCTGGCAGGAAGTACTGAGAACACAGCACCACTTCCATGACGCTTCTGGCAAAACTGCAGAACCTGTGTCACCAGCAACCCCGAAACAACCAAACCGAGGAGTGTTCTGCTGGCTTGTGTGCAATCCTTCAAATGGTGGGTTTGCAGGCATCAAGAAAGACTGGTAATTTTTCCAGACCGAAGGCAACGTGGGAAACGTGACAACTAAATGTCCTGTGGGATTCTCAGCTTTATCTTGGGTCTATGACGGTTAGTTAGTAGTGGTGTATGGATATTACTGACTGGAATTTGTGTGTGGTTGTGTAGAGGAATATGCTTATAGGAAAGACGATCAAGCAGCAAGTCAACCGCTTGCCCTAAAAGTCATTCAAGGAAAATCTTTTTCTATTCGTAGCTTCTTTGTAAGTTTCTTGTATGTCTCAAAAATAAAAATTAGTTCTATAAAAACATTAAAAAAAGAAGTCATGCCATATTGTCCCCTTCCAGAAGCATTTGTGCTCTGAGTTTTAAATGTAGATTTGTAGGTGCTATCTGACTGAATTTAATATGGATTAGTATGGATTTAACCTGACAAAGCATAGATGAGTTCAAATGAAAGAAACAGTACCACTTCCAGTTGGCTAAGGCCACTACTAACAAGTTTTGATGGATTCTTGAGAGTTAATGGTGAATGTAACATTTTTTTCAGGAACTGCCTTTCCTAAATGCAATTACAATCAGCTCATTTCAATGCAATATCATAATAGGAAGATTCATAAAAAATAATTTAACTTATTTAATGATGGACTATGTTCTAGGGACCATACAAAGAGGTAACATTCATTATCTCATTTAATCTCCACAAAAACTTTATTATGGAGGTACTATAAGAATTTTATATTGTAATTGTCAAAACTGAAGGATAAAGATATTTGGAAACTCGTTCCACATCATACAACAAAGTAATCAGGCTGAGACTCGGAAGTGGAATAGTCTGACTCCAAGACATTTCAAGACACTGCATTGTCTAGTGAGCATTGGGCCCCTCACACAAAACCTTGAAATATCTTAAATATGACAGTGTTGGACTGTACATACAATTGTATTCTGAGGCACAATTCATTGCCATGAAATACATCATGGCCATGATAATAAGAATGGAAATCCAAAGCTTATTAAACGCATTGATATATTCTTTATGTCACAATCAAATTCAGAGCAGGAAGAGTTTAGCTTAAATGTTTCTGTGTATAGTCTGGTATACCACATCCCTTGTATCTATGATGAGTTAACGTTGGATCTGAATGCCTAAAAGGATGCCCAAGATAGCCCTACAATTAGTTGTTTGTTTGTTTGTTTGTTTACTTTCCCTTTTTGAAAAACCTGAAGGACAACTTATAACCTGAGATTAACTGTTTGTTTGTGGCAGTATAAGAAACCATTAATTTGCTAGGCATGGTGGCACACGCCTTCAGCCTTCAGTCCCAGCACCCAGGAGGCAGAAGCAGGCAGATCTCTGAGATCAAGGCCATCCTAGTCTACAAAGAGGATTCTAGGGCAGCCAGGGCTACACAGAGAAACTTTGTCTTAAAAAACCAAAACCAAAACAAAGCAAACAAAAACAAAACCCAAGAAACAAAAAGCAAACGAACAAACCTTGAAAAAAAACCTTAAATTCATCCTAAACAGCTCAAAATCAAATTGATTCTATGTGGTAGGTATTTGAATTTCATATTCAGAGACCTGGCAAACCTTTGTCTACAGAGCTGGAAACTACATGGATGAAGAAACCAGCCAGCCAGACCAAGCCAACTGTCCTACTCTCTCACAAAAGCCAGAGGCATACAGAGGTTCTTTGTTTCTGTTCTTCACACTGTATTTCTCTTTTGATCTGCTTGCTTAACATAGCTCCCCTGTTTATTTGTTTAAGGGAATATGTCCCAGATTTTTCTATCAGTTTAATATTTCACCCTAATAAATGTTTTCTTTAGAAGACATTCCTGTCTACACACTGAAATTCAAACCAGCAGGGAAAACTGCAGTCTGAGCAAAGTCAATCCCATCTGAAATACACTAATTTTATTAATGGAATTGTAATTTACTGACTTCTAGAACTAAATGCAAAAAACACTTTTATCTCAAATGTATTTTCTTCAAGGCTTTATTTAACAGCTACTGACTTGTATAACATAGGTCAATCAAACTATCTTTGTATGTCAGACATACATGCCACTTCCCTTGACAGAAAGACATTCTTATGTTAAAGTCAGGGTCCTTTAAAAAAATTGTATTCTAAGCCCTAAAGGATAAACATTTATCCACTAAGATAGAAGGATAAAGATTTTTAATGGCATCTTGCTTTAGGACTCAAAATAAATAAGGCAAAGATGAGTCTCCATCTTCTTACAACTAAATTATAGAGATTAAAATACATAAACACAAAATGAATGTGTTCCATTTGCATATTGTATTTTGCTCTTAAAGTTGATATTGAAGATTAAGGGTCACCATTTAATCCTCACTATCCTAATCCCTAAAATTACAAAGACAGGCGTGAGTGCATGTCTGCAGCACTAAATTACCTTGAAAGAAAGCAAATTCCGGATGAAAAGGGAAGCATATTTATATTATGGTGATTTAAAATCTGTCGCCTAAACACATCTTCTCCCCTCAATCCATTGACCTAAATTGCACACTAAAAGCTTGTTTGTCTGCGAATGGGCAGCTAACATTTGAGACAACCCAGAGATTCTTCGCTTATGCAGAATCACGCCAACTATTTTTCTGACTACAATAAACACTGTCTTGTTCATACTCGACAGAAACAGGGATTGTGTTATAAAACAGGAGACTTTCTTTACAGTTTTAAAACCATTTCCTGTATAGTTAATTATGAAAATTCAGCGCTGTGGCTAAAAAAAAATAGTGGCTGCAAAAGGGTCTATGAAGTATTTAATTAAAATCCTACATAATCTAACAAAATAGTGCTAATGCTATCAAATCCAAACACTTTTAGAGGAAGAGGGGAACCATGGGCTTTTTTTAATGGTTGACACAAACTGTCATAGACTAGGCTTTATTTCCTATGTATTCAACATTTTCTGAAATCTAAAGTGTCATGTAATGAATTTTCAAACCAAAATACACCCAACTTGCATATTCATCTAGTGGCTCAGAAACCCCCTTGATTCTTACCTTCTGTTAGAAAACACATCAATGTGTATTTTGTAAATAACAAAAACCACAATTAGCAATGCAAAATAGCATATTCTTGCACAGTTACATTTCCTCTTAGGTACAATAGAGGTTTCCATGTGCACAGTTACTTTAGAAGATATTTTCTGAAATCACATTAGGGACATCAGTCAGATCATAACTCAGCAGTGGGTTTGGTTTCTCTACAAATCTGTTTTACCGTAAGTCAATGCTGTCAGTATAGTATCATGCTCATTGTGTAAGATGGATCGCAAACAATTTTTGCAACTCTGAACAATGAGTTCCCTGTTGTTAAAATCCATGCTGTCTGTGTGCATATGCAACAATTTGTAAAACTTCAGGCAATATTAGGTATTATAAAAAGCTAAGGACTCAAATGTGTCTCTGTACTTGAATATGTTGCACTGACCACACAGTGTGATGTTAAATTAGTATGATGCTGTCTTTGCTAGCGTAAATACATATTCAAGTGTATTTCAAAGCACAAGGAATTTTTTTTTAATCACAAATCCTCGTTTTATGTAGACATAGAAAATACAATGAAAAGGTTCAATCACCTTAAAAGGGAGAATCCGCAGCAAATGACCCAGTGGTACGAGGCCTTTCAGGGCCAGTTCCCCGCTGCTTAGTCACAGTAGTTATAGAAGCAGTCTTATGAAGGCTGCAAAAATTATAATTAATTTTCATTCCCAGGAAGTCGCCCTGTTCCAATCAACTGCCCATCAAATGTCAGTGTAAATTATGCTAAAGGAAAAAAAATTATTAGGCCAGATTTATAGAGTTAAAAAACATCCTTACACTTTATTAAAATTAAGGATGCCTTTGTGGGAATTCCCTTTAATGAACAACAAATTACAATTGCTGGGCTCAACAAAGCATCTGCCTCTTTTTGTTTGTTTGTTTTCCCAGCCTGACCAGGGCAGAATGCACCGTCAGCTCCATTCCCATTCAAAATGGCAGTCTGCCTCATCACTGGGCTCTCACATCCATAACATTTTACCAGAAGATCTGTACCAGATGGTTTCAATTTTAAGAAGAGGACAAGTATGTTTTATAAATATGTTCTAAACATTAAAGGTTGGCGTTTATAATAATAAGGTACATGCCTTTTTCAGACTGGAGTACTGGGATGACTAAGTTCTCTTAAGCCCTAAATTAGCACATAAAGTATTCATAGACTAGGACCAATAAAAACAAGTCCTGATGTACTTTATTAAACATTTCATTCAAGTAAATGTGTTTTGTCTCTGTCCTCTAATAGGTGATCATTTGTTTCAAAGGGGCATGCATGAGGACATTCAATAATGACATCTATTATCAAACCTTTACTGGAAGGTTTAAAGTGGTTAGCTGGATACATCATCTGGCATCGCACAGGACATTAAAAATGGAAAATCAGTGTCTTATTAGCATGTGTCTCATATTAGCTGGGCCTTCCCTGCTGAGGGTTGGGAATCATGAAGCTGTAAAACACTTGGAAAATTGACTTTTATCAGAACCATTTATGGAAAAGAAATTCCAACCTGGAAATGATGTTTAAAACACACACACACACACACACACACACATACACACACAACAGCGAAACAGCATATGGATGATTTAATAGAATGCAAAAAGAAGATTTTTCTAAAGCAAACGTGTGTTTTCTTTACATTGTTATTCATGGCACCAGTAAGTAGCATTGGCTCAAACTGTAATGAGGACATGTTTTAAAATAGTTCTTTAGCATCTGTTATTAAAGTTTTCCCCTTTAAATGAGAAGAATACTTTTGACCTCCCCCAGAATCTGTGTCCACTGATCTACTGTGTGTCCCCCAGCCCAGACATGGTTCAGATAAGAGAGATAGAACAATGATTCAACTTCCCTATTTCCTAGTCCCCGGTTTCTCTACTGAGATGGCCCAATGGATACAAAAGAAGAGCTGACTGGTGACAGTGTAGTCTTTCACTCTGAAGGAGCAAAACAGAATGTCCCTTTCTCTTTTTCTGCTTTTTCTAGTATTGTTTCACTTTCATTTTAATTATACAACACTGTACACAACAATCCCTGGAAATTCAGATTCCATTATGCAATTAAGAAATGAACAAACAAAAGACAATTGTATTAGTTATTTCAGGAGCTAGACATAGAGAAGGATATATGATTGCGGTCCTCTGTGCTGGCTGGCTGAAGCTGCATCTAAGAGGCTGTATTTGAGCGGATGTTTAACTCTCATCTGTAGTTGGAACTGCAATACGTTGCTTTAGGAGAGAGGTTTGCATGCCAGGGCCCACTCAGTGTAATGGTGTCTGCTTTGAAGATTATTTTAATCTTCCCCCCCCATCCACATTTTGAAAGGAAAAAAATGAGGAAAATGACAGCTCCATTATTTGAAATCCAGCTTCAGAAACAAGCCAATGCAGAATTCTCCAAAGGTCTACTGTCCAGGAAAATCATGCATTCTAAAACACCTTCTCATTTTTTTGCAATTGCTTTTATGTTATGAAGTCATGCTTCAAAAATATACGTGTTTCATATGTACCTTTCAGTTTTAATGTTGATCGATGAAAACACTCTAAGGCATTTTCATTGTTTTATTTCCTTAGGTTTTACTATACAGTTGTGGTCAATTTCAAGGCTGCTTTTAAGATCCAATTTAAAACAAAACAAAACAAAAAACTCCAAAAAATATTTAATTTAGGCTGAAAAATGTTTTCAATAAATAAAATATGCATAGCATTAAATGACATAGCTGTTTCATTAATTTTAACTATATTTTAAACTTATAAAATATTGTGAATAACTAGTAATTTACCAATTAATGCTCCATTAACACATACATTCTTAAATACCTCATAACACAGATTACTCTCCTAAAATTTAAAGCTGTTTTGAAAAGAAAGTAACTTCACCTTGATATGACTGTATTTTTAGCTCTTTAACAAACATAATACATATAATTATACACTGATGATGAAATTGAACTCAAAACAAAGTATTACTTAAGAAAAGTATCTGGAAAAGAACTAGAAATTATTGCCATATATTACATTTCTTACAAAAACTGAATCATAAAGTATGGCCCTGACAACTTCTGTATAAAGTAGAAACTATTTTTCATATTCCATTGTGAGAATATGAGCTAAAAAACTAAGTTCCCTGTGTTTAGCACTCATTCTTTAATTTAGAAATACATATGAGAGTCATGTTATATACTGATTGATGAATATTATCTATTATATTGGTACTGAAAATATAAGCCAGTGACTTGGTTAACTTTTGTGTCTAAGATGCCTTTATTTACATTTGTTAGGCAATAACTGCTCACATTCACAGTTCTGAGATTGACCTGGAGAAAGGCTCTGCAGCTCACTCAAGCACACCAGCTCCTGGCCATGGGCTGCTTTTCTCCATGGCTAGATGACAGTCTCCCATTGCTAAGAAGGCAACTGTCTACAACCATATTGACCCAGCCATAATCTGGGAGGAAACAACCGTCTACACTGACTCAAGCCATGAGCTCCTCACCTTAACCCCATCACACCTCCTAAGGTGGCATCTTCCTACCCAAACTGTGCCAGGCTCAGCTCTACCATCATGGCCCTCCTGTTCTGTGCAGTTAGTCGTCCTCTGTCCACATGTGAAATCACATCCACTCCATCACCTGTTATGGTGACTGTCTAGACAGCTCTGAAGTTGATGGAGTCTGAGAACCACATCAGAGATAGACACTGCAAAGTGTGTCTATCCTTCTCCACATCTTTCTGAAGTTTTCCATGACAACCCTAGGTGTTCAAGGGATCCAAGCTCATCACATCAGAGAGGATTTGCTATAAAGAACAAGAGTACGAG
The DNA here is from genome assembly GCA_902168405.1 of Peromyscus aztecus. Classification (NCBI taxonomy): domain Eukaryota; kingdom Metazoa; phylum Chordata; class Mammalia; order Rodentia; family Cricetidae; genus Peromyscus; species Peromyscus aztecus. The sequence continues at coordinate 36,908 of CABHPQ010162329.1, forward strand.
CATAGCCTCCAGGTAGGCAAGTCCAGATTTGGATACCAGATCCTCATCTACAGACATCTGATCTTGCTATGTCCCATTTTCTAATTGGACAATCCTATGTGCCTCCATAGACTGTTATGAGTACCAAATAAGACAATAATCATATTATCAGTTATGGTGTGATTAAAAGACAGGTAATTTTTAATATATATATATATATATTAAAAGACAGGTTATTTATATAGTTACCTGTCTTTTAATATATAATACATATATGCTATACTAATTATTAGGTATTCCCAAATCAAGGGTCAAATGTTAATTAAATTTAAATATCCTAAATCTCCTTTAAAAAGTAGTTTAAAAGCATACTGTTTAGGACAAAAATGCTTTAACCAAAAAACCTTATACTTTTTTTCAATAGTATATGGATAAAATTTACATAATCAATACATTTGTTTCAGAATTTTCAACTCAGTCATTATCTCTTTCCTCACGTAGTCACACATTATTCAGTTATTACAACTAAAAACATTCCTTCTCTAAAGTACTTCAAATGGATGTCTTTGGAAGATGGTTTTAATATTTCCTATCTATCATGGAGGCGACTCCTTGAGGTCTCTTTTGTCCTTATGACTAGAAAGCGAATTATTTTTTTCCAGAATCTTCTAACTTAATTATCCCAGGGGTAAATTAGTGTTCCATTAAGAAATAGGAAAAACAAACAAACATCAAGCTTTCCTTTGTTGTTCTGAAATCTGTCCCCCACTCATACAGAACAATCTTGAGTTCTAACATACAGTACAAAGATGCATGTGGCCCAGCCACGCATCCCTCTATATTACATAGACTTCAGTAAATTTCTGCTCCTATTCTTCTCCTTTTGAGATTTATTAATACCAGCTTTTTAGTCATCTGTAAGCCTGTCCATGCTGGCTGTAAGCATTCCTCTTACCCTGGTCTGGAGCTTTTCAATCTGTTATATGTCTTTTGAGGTGAAAGGTTCACATGTATAATATTTCTGTTTTGTTCATGCTGATGCAATAGAATTTTATAACTGACAACAAAGAACTGGCATCTCAGGAACGGCATATGTAAAATCATATGAGGAGAAAAGGGCAAATCCCAGGACCACTGTAAGAGCCAGCATTTAAGTAGCCCCATCTTCCAACCATCTATCCCAGGGGAGTACTTTTCCAATTAATTGGAATAATATGTCACCTAAATGGAACAACAGAAATCATCTCTGTGCTCTAAAACCATGAAAATTAGACACAAAAATTAGCACAAAAGTAAGTAAAAGGGAGGCTTGTTAATTAAAGAGTTGGCAGAATGATTTCAAGTCACAGCTCCCTACCCTGCAAGCTCCTCTCCACCTCCCACCAAGCCGAACGAAATAGCCTTAGAACATGTCGTCATTTCAACTTAATCCCGACAACTCAATGCACTTTCTCCTCTGCTGTTCTTGAGTTACCCTGACACATCTCTGTACTCAAGGCTCTCGAAAAGAACAACAGTTCATCTCACAGATCGTGCAGAAATATCTTTTATATTATGGTTTCATTGGCTCCATTAAGCTCTTAATAAATGCTTTTGCTGAATCAAACACTGAAGGATCGATCCACTAACAAGGGCGATTGCAGAAGGGAGGCTGATGTACTGATGGCAGCTTTAAGCTAGCTACAACCTAGAAAAATTATCATGGGCAAAGAGGTCATCATCACAAGACTATCAGATCGGGTCTCTCAAATAAACCTCCATTTTCTCCCAGAGCCTATGAACATGGCAGGAAGTCCTCTGACCATCCAAAGCAGAATCTCCCATTTCGATAATTAATAAAATTAGTTGTGAATGTGAATATTTAAAGAGTCAACAGAAAAAGCCTAGATGATTCAAGGTAATCACTTCCACGACTGGGGTGCCTTCCCCCCAGGTTGTGTCAGTTGTCACTAATAACCCATTTCAAACCTGTGACTTTGAGAGGACCTTGTTTTGATGGCCTAATCACATGAAGCCCATATTTCAATGTTTAAATTATTGAAGTCATGATAAAGTCCAGTTCTGCCACCTGCACTGAAAGGGTGTGTGCTCTTCCTTTCATGTTTTGATTAACATGGGGCTGACTTTCCAATTTGTGGATTAACTCTACCTTTTACTAGTTCTTTGCTCCCACTGATTTCCTGCCTCTTGGCCATTTCTTAGTTCATTTTCATATCCCCTAGAGGGGAAAGAGAGAAAATTAAACTCAAACCTATGGAATTTACTCTAATGAAAGGAATGGGAAGAGATTGGAAACCCCTGGCTGAAATGAGGTTTGGGGATTTTCATACTTTCTTTGGTTCCAGTTAACCTAGAATGTAGAGGGCCTACTTTATATGAAGTCATTTATCCCCCCACCTCCACAATATGATTTAACTGTGACCAGGAAGGGAAAGCTATTACACAGACCAGAACTTTTTATAAAGTCCCTAAACAAAATTATATTTAAGAAGATAAATGGATGAAAAGCTTGGGACCAATATGTTGGAGATGCGAACTTTGCTGAAAACAAGTTGAATCACATGTCTGTCCTTACATCAACTTTCGTATTATATTTTAGTTTAAAAAAAAATGAATGAATAAGTTCCTGCTTAGTTATTGTTTTTTTAAAGGAGCAAGTACTCAGCCAAGGTCCCCAAAGGGTTAATGCTTCTGGGTGAGCTGAAATTCATGAGTATAATCCTGAACAAGTGAGGTGAAGTTCTATCAGGTCTATTTCAGCCTATCAGGGATTACCGCTAGCTGTCTAATCCTGCTGGGCCTCAGGGAGGAACGTTCTATTGTATTTGAAATCCTGGCCAGGAAAGAACAGAAGGTTAAATGGGTGCCTTGCTCTGTAATCAAATATCACAGGCACTACTTATCTATTCAATGAACAACTGACGTAGAAAATCAATTAGGAACCAAATAGCTTCTTAGGAATTTTTACCTAGAAAGATGTAAGATAAAAAAAAAAAAAATTAAAAAAAAGTTTATTTGATGTGTTTTATGGTAGCATACTAGAAGCTGTGGGTTGTCATAAGTTATTTTAGTAG
>CABHPQ010162330.1:0-28752 GCA_902168405.1 Peromyscus aztecus
TCTCTCCCTCTCTCCCTCTCTCCCTCACCTACCAGGGGCCTTTTCTGGACATACTGAGCTTTGCAGTCTAAAGACTGGCCTGGTTCTCTGAACCTCCTGACACTCCCCAGAGCATTACAGCTGGTGTGGCTATTTTATCTGGCAGATATTTTCCAAGCCTATTAGGAGTGTGACAAGGGACCAAATCCTGAGGCAGATCTGCCTTCCTGCTTTTTCAAGAACTCTTGGAGTTTTTAGGCTCTGTAGCAGTTAGGCATAGATGCATGGCTGCAGAGATTGATCCTCACTGTCCTCAGGCTCAGGCCTCTCAAACTCTCTAGAGTTTTCTCAGTTGGTGAGATCTATTGTTAGCCACCAAGGGCAGGATATTTTTGGCACACTTCTTGTCCTCCACCTAGCCTCTTGTCATCTCTGCCCTTTGGTTTTTCACTGTCCACCCCTCCACAACAATTTCCCTGAGCCTTTCCTCATTCAGTGGCTGAAATAGGCCAGATTGTGACTTCCCAACCTTGATCTCAGGCTCTTACTGTAGTGCAGTCTTTAGTGATAGACTCTCCCTCAAGTGGTACCCATCACTTCGAGTGAAACATGAGATAGAAATCTCACTGGAGGAATTACTATCTCACCAAAACCAGCAACTAACTTTAATGTGAGGATAGGACTTTAGACTCTTGAGAAGAGAGTCTAGTCTTTCTTCTGATTCTCCTTCACATGAATGTCTCTTTCCTTTATATATCTTAAATATATACCATGTTGATATTGAACCTTTTCACCATTCATATAACATTGTTCTTGTTTAATACCCAATATGATTTTAACATTTTTCTTTTATTAGAGTGTGATGTCTTACTCTTTGATTTATTGTTAACCTCAGTATCATTTGTGGTGCTGCAGTTAGGCTCAAGGAAAGCAAGCTTGTTTAAATTCTTATCAACAGTTTGATCTGTTTAAAGAATAATTTTTAGTCAGTTTTCAGCTTACCTTTCACAGTTACGTAAAACACATGTGTAAGGTATTGAAGCTGTACTTCAGCAGTCATGTACTTTTCTTGGACTCAGTATACTGGGTTTAATACCTAGTGAGCAACAGTAAATAAATAAAACAATTTATAGTGCATTTATGCATCTATACTTTCAGTTTGGTCTTTTTTTTTTTTTTTATGTATGAGTGTTTCTGCTGGCTTGTATGTATGTATGTGCCCAGATGCCTGCCTGATGCCATGGAGTTCAGAAAGTGTCAGAGCCCTTAGAACTGGAGTTAGAGACAGTATGAGCCACCATGTGGCTGCTGGGAACCAAACCTGCTCCTCTACAAGAGTAGCAAGTGCTCTTAACTGCCTAATCATCCCTCCAGCCCCCTATGCTTTTTGTTTTTGTTTTTTCCTCATAGGGTTTCATGTAGCCTGAGTTAGCCTCAAACTTACTACGTAACCAGGGATGACCTTGAACTCATCTTCTGTCTTCCATACGTTGAGATTACACAGGTTACAAGTGTGTTATCCTACATAGTTTATTTTCTCTTAGAAATTTTTTTTTCAGAACTGGAGGGATGGTTCAGTGCTTGAAAGCATTGGTTGAACTTCCAGATGATCTGGGTTTGATTACCAGCACCCACATGGTAATAACAACTCCCTGTAACTCCAGGCCCAGAAAACAGGATGCTCTTTTCTAGCCTCTGCTGGCACTGCATGAATACAGTATATAAACATACATCTAGACGACATCCATGCAGGTTAAAAAACTGTTTTCTCAATATTCCATATTCCTTTCTGGTTAATTGTTTTCTGTGTTTGTAATTTTTGCAGTCATTTTAAAGGAATTTAGTTGATTTTTTTTCTTTCACAATTCCTTTAAAAAATTACTGATCAAAAGTAATAAAGCATGAGGTAGAATTTGCTTAGTGATACTTAGTGTTCTGTTTGAAATTCTGTCAAGAGTTCCATAGGAGCAAGAATAGGTTTTTGAGTAGTATAATATAGATTTCCTTAAATAGTTGATTAAAAGTTCTGTTATTTGATAGGAGAAAAAAGGTTACTTGGAATATTAAATACATAAGCAGAAATATACATTAGTTCTATTATTGGCACTCGTTTGAATAGGGCAGAATAATAAAGTTAGTATTAAGTTGGTACAATTATTAAATAATAAGCTCAGGAATACAATAGGATTAAATTTAATTTATGAAAAGTGGCTGGAGGGAGCACGAGTTGCCATTATTATTGTTTGTTAAAGCTGACATTTTATGAGAAAGCTAGAAGTGTTCATAGTTTGTTAACATGGGAAACAGTTGTAATGGAGTATAAAGCAAATTCTTGTTTAGATTCCTATGAACAGGGAGTCACACTAGTATTTGGAATCAGAGTTATACACATTTTGCTTTTGTCTTTTGTTATATGAATGTTTAGTGTAAAATTCCATTTTTGTAATAAATACAAGTCAGAACCAAATACAGTTAGTCAGTCAGTTGTCTCTTGATATTTTGGAGGAGTTGATTTCAGGTCCTTTGTGGATATCCAGGCTCTGTGGTTGTTCAAGTTGCATCTATAAAAAATTGCAGATAATTTGTACATAACCTGTGTCTCTTACCATGTACCTTAAGTCATCTTTGCATTACTTAACAATAGCTAATGCATTGCCAGTGCCTTGTAATTAGTTGTTACATCTTGTTGATAGAAAGAGGCTGTACATGTTTTGTGTACATGTGTTTGTTCTGAATATACTTGTTTATTGAAATAGATAATGGACGTGGTGACATTGTTTTCCCTTCAATTTTGGAACTGAATCTAAATGACTGGAGTGAATGGTTGACTCAACTTATGGAATTAAGAGAATTTAATTAAATGAGTGTTGTGAAAAATAAAGCCTTTTTATATTTAGCAAGTACTTGAGCTAGGTGGTGGGATGGCCTTTGTTTTTAGAAGTCAAAGAGTGCTGTTCTTATTTACCACAGATGTGCAGATGGATTCTTATCCCTGTTAGTCCTCCTCTTGATCTTAGCAACTTACTATATTGCTTTTTTACCATCTTTACTGCTCTAGTAACAATTTATTCATTTTACGGCTGTTTTACCAGCTCTGAACTGATTTCCTGTTTTCTAGCCTCATTCACACTGATGACAAAGTACTCTTTGAAAAATACATCTTGTCCTGGTACCCCCTGCTTGATGTCTATTATAGATCATCATATTTCTTCATTTTCACATTGTTACTTCATATTCTAAGTTAGTGTGCAGACTGCTTGCTACTTAGTAACTTTTCTAGTTATATGAATTAATATACATTGTCTAACTTCCACTACTGTGTATGTGATTATTGTACTTGTCATATCTTTGTTTTATTAGTGTGAAGCAGAAAACTTCTGTGAGTTGTTTGCCTTTGTAGATTCTCTTTAGATCTAGAAGTTTGGGGTTTTTGTTGTTTTTTATTTGCATTAGATTGGAAGATCTTAGAAGAATGGTTACATGAAACCATAGTGAAACTAGATCCTGCCAGACACTCAGTAATTTTAAAAGTATTTGTTTTCTATTTTAACTTATAGTTTTGAGTTTCTAGGATCATTATATGAGGATTAATGACATGGTTTATAGTGTTTTAAATATTTGAGATTTTTATATTAAAAGATAAAAATAGAACCAAGAAGTTCTCATCTCTGTTTTGGAATGTGAAATTGTAATATTCCAGATGAAGAATTAATGAGGAACACTTTCCTTAAAAATTTCTTACTACATTTAAGCTAAACAAAAAATTTATATATGTTTATTGGCTTCAAAGAGCCAAGCCTTTTTTTCTGAACAGCGATTTAGCCAGTGTCACAAATTTTAGCTGAAGGTTAGTACTAATAAACTTGTTTGTTACACTTTCAGCTTTCTAGAAGCTTCTCCAAATTACCATACTTTTAGTTTTGTATAGCAAAATGACATATATGATATTCGGAACCAATGTATAATATATTTGTTTTGAAATTAGATTTGATATTATTACTGCAGAAATTCAAATTTCTTTGTAAGATTGGAGGTAGTAAGATTGGAGGTAGAGGTAATTAATTGTAGATGGTGGGTGGGGACCATTGATGGATGTTAGTTATTACCTATATCGTCTCTTGTTTGCTTATGGTTACACAGATTTTAATTATTGAATGGCTTAATAAAATAAGGAATTTAGGAAGAAGAATAGTTCTTAAGATTTTCTGGTTTTCAATGCCTACCATGTAATTGTTGATATATGAACATAACTCATTTTTTTAATATTACAGTTTGAATTATTATTTATAGCATTAATTCTATCAATGTGTCTATTCTCCTTTCAAGGGTTCTGATGATTGTCTTGTGAAAATCTGGGCCACAGACGATGGGAGATTGCTAGCTACTTTAAGAGGACATGCTGCTGAAATCTCAGACATGGCTGTTAACTATGAGAATACTATGATAGCAGCCGGGAGTTGTGATAAAATGATCCGAGTCTGGTGTCTTCGAACTTGTGCACCTTTGGCTGTTCTTCAGGGACACAGTGCATCCATTACATCACTACAGGTAATTGTTTTAAACTCTAGGAAACATTTTTTGATTTAAAAATTTAAATTTAATTAAAATTCAATTAAGTTTATGAAGTCACTTTTACGATATAGTATCTAAGGTTTAAAACAGAAAAGTATTCCTGCTTTATGAATTGTATGGACTTGTAATGTCATAGCAATCATGAATTTAATTAATTCTGTGTTTCTGGTTACTTTTAGTTTCTATTAATTTGTTTTTTAAAGGAGGGTTTCATTATTTGGACTGTCTTTGTTCTTGTAAAGACTGTTTTCCCTATTATTGCTTTTCAGTTCTCACCATTGTGCAGTGGCTCAAAGAGATACCTGTCTTCTACTGGGGCAGATGGCACTATTTGCTTTTGGCTTTGGGATGCTGGAACTCTTAAAATAAAGTCAGTTGCTTTTTTATTCCATAAAATAAGTGTGTTTAATTGTTGAAAGTTTAAAAGATAACCAACAAAGGGAATATATTTAATTTTTTACTGGATTAAATAACAGAAATAAATAAGCTTTGGTTTTTCACTAATTTCTTTCAGTTTTATGCCTCACCATTTTTTCTTGCTTTAATTTTTTCCCCTTATACTTATTGATGTTAGTTATCTTTGTCTTGGGCCCAGTTGTTCCCTTAAAGGACATGTTTTATTGCCATGTCTTTCTGTGGGCTGTATAATTTTGTCTCAGTAGCTTAATTTTGTGCTGAAAACATATTAGCGTTGCTAATGCTATTCTTTAGAATAATTTAAATTGCATTACTAAATCTGTAAACATTAGCCTTTATTTTAGATTTAGGAAAACAATTGAAGTTTCACTATGCTACATTAAGTTAGATAAAAATACTCTACAGCAGCACTTCACAATGTTGCTTTCCCCTGTATTGGTTTGCAGTCTTGGTTTGTAGAGGTGGAAAGATGGATCAGCAATTAAGAACACTTAGAACTCCAGTTTCAGGGAATCTGATGCTCAGTTCTGATCTTTACAAACATCAGGCACACACATGACATAGTGAACATACATACGTAACAGGCAGAACATTCATACAAATAAAATAAATACATCTAAATTTTTTTCAATTTTAGTTTAACAAATCAGGGTGGCAGAAGAGTTAATCTTTTGATTAAGGACACTGAAGTAAAGAAAGGTAAAATGGTTTTCTCATAGCTGAAACCACTTCTGAAAAAATTAGTTCCAGGTAATACTTTGCTTTATGTGCCTTTTTTTTTTTTCCCCCCAAATAGGTTCTCACATTGTAACCCATGTTGGCCTGAACTCATCATGGAACCCAGGCTGGCCTTATCTTTGAGTAGTCATCCTTCTTCAGCCTCCTAAGGGCTGGGATTAAGGATCATTTATTTGTATTATCTTTTCTTAAATGATCACAAACTGAAAACTGCTCAAATTTTAGTGCTATGTATTAATAAAATTAGATAACGTACTATAACACACTGCCCTAATTATTACTTCATTTCCTTCTCTGATTAAAAAATAGGTAAAAATAGAGTTTTAAATAAAATTCATATGTCATAGCATTATATGTATATTGTTACATGCATTAGAACTATTGTCATATTTAAAATCTATAATGTTTGATTTTTTTCAACGTAGTTATAACATTTAAACTTGTCAAAAATAGTAATCTGAAATATCTATAGTGTCACTATAACTAATATAAATATAGTTGATTATAATCTATTTTATGTTGATCATGCTATTTGAAGGAATTTTATTGTTGACATGAGTCACATTGCCTTCAGATTTACTTTAGTATAAAGGATAAATTCTTGTGCTGTGGAAGACTGTTTTATCGTGTTCTATTAGAAGGTTAACAAGAGCTGGGGAGATGGCCCTGTTGATCAAGTGCTTGCTATGCAAGCGTGAGAAAGAACCTTGTAAAAACTGGACATAAAAGCACGTCTGTTGTTACCTCAGGGACTAGGGAACAGTAGGGGAACAGAGATAGGTAGGATCCAGGGGCTTGCTGGCTATCTAGGTTAGCCAATCTGTGAGATCTAATGTATTAGCAGACCTTGTCTCAAAAATGAGGTGGAGTCATTGAGAAAGACACATGTTGTCAGCTTCTGGCTGCCACATACATACATTCCGCAACATATATAACTTTAAACAGAAATGAAAAGCTCAATTAACAGCGTCATATAATGCATATAAACTACAGAGGTAACCTTCTTTTGTCAATGTGTTCATTTTTGGAGTTAATTTATTTCCTTATATATTTGTATGTTGCTATTCTACTATATGAAATTTGTTGAAGTTGACCAACAGTGGATATGATTCACTTCTAGAATGATAGTGACTAGGATTGTTCCATGTACTAATGAATATATGTATGGGAATGTACTATGGAATTTATCTCTAGAATTTTACAGGTCTGCTGATAATGTTTTGATTTTTGATGTTTTTAGGAAGAAATAAGATATATGTTACTTATTTAAGTTTTTTCCAAGATCAGTTTTTGGATGGGATTATGTCTTGTGTTTCATAAGGATTTTTTTTTAATGATTTTTTTTTTTTTTTCATTAAAGTCCAAGACCTACAAAATTTACAGAGCGTCCTCGGCCTGGAGTTCAGATGATCTGTTCTTCATTCAGTGCTGGTATGATTGTTTACCCTTTTAATTTCAACTTAAAATTGTGCATTAGAAAACACCTCTCAAAGAGATAAAATTATGAAAATATTTTCTGCTGCAGTATATATTGTATTCCTATACATATACTAGAGATAATAAGCCAAAAAGAATGAAAATCAAATTAGGCAATTTGATTTTTGATAATTTGAACTTTGCTGGAATTTAGCATACATAATCACATGAATGCCATACTTCTATTAGGAGCGAATAAGTGATTTCAAAATTGACTGATTAAAGAATGAATCTTTATACTATCTCATTGCCGATAAGGTATTTTAAAGCTAGTTTGTTTTCATGGGTTTTGAAGATGTTCCATAAAAATCAGTAAACATTTTAAAAAATGATGTATTTATTTATTTTGGTCCAGAGTCTTGTTCTAATCAAGCTTCTGCAGTAGCATTTTAAATGATTATCAGAAGATTTTATGACCTAGGTATTTAAAGTGAATTAATAAAGAAAATGAGGGTGAATAGATTGATATGTAATGTTCATAGTATCTGTTCCTCCCACCATTTTTATCTACTTTTCTTTATTAGGTAGTTGTAGGTAGCAGTATTGACTGAGGGTTAAGGGGTAAACACCATTGCATCTGCTGCTGCCATCAAGACAAACCTAGGTTCTTCATAGGAAGGTTTTTTTTTTTTTTGTTTTTTTTTTTCCCCATACTGTGGATTCATACTCTTTTTCTAAAACTACAGTGTTGTTTTTAAGGGCATATCAAGTGGAATCATTTATCAAAAGTTCTTAAAATGTTTCAGTGTGTCTAACACTTGATGTTGTGTTAGAGTATTGCTGTCAAGATGAACAAAATTGTCATGCAAATAGTGATTTTTAAAGTAAAATTTATATGCTATAGTATGCTGATGTAAGTGAACCTGGAGAACAGGCTCGTTTTATTGCAGAGTTGGTGTGGGCACATTACTGAGTGAGTTGGCAAAGTAGGATAAGACTTTGATCGGTGTGTAAGTGGACAAAAGAAGACTCAGCAAAGTTAGTAGTATCACGTGGAAGTTGTGTTTTATTTATAAAAGTGTGCTGTTGTTCTTCATAGGTGGAATGTTTTTGGCCACTGGAAGCACTGACCATATTATTAGAGTTTATTTTTTTGGATCAGGTCAGCCAGAGAAAATATCAGAATTGGAGTTTCATACTGTGAGTATTGGTGAAGGATCTAGATGGGTACAGTCTTAAGTGAATCAAGTTTGTATTCAGCTTTTGCTTTATTTTTTTCTCTTTGTACAGGACAAAGTTGATAGTATCCAGTTTTCCAACACTAGTAGCAGGTAAAATATGTTTGTCTAATTTAATTGCAACTTCAGTTTGTCTAATTTAATTGAAACTTTAAAGTTAGAAGATGAAGATAACTGTAGTCAGATTTCAAGTTGTGTAGAAGTTATTCATTCTTGAAGAAAAAAATATAGCCGCCTTACCCAATTTGCCACAGTGTTAGTTATTTGGATATTTTTCTAACAGGAGGGTTTTTTTTTATTGTTTTCTTTTGTTTTTTTTATCCATACATTGTCTTTCCTATCAGAAGAGAAGCCTTTGATAAAAACTGGAAATTTTATCACATTACATTTGAGACATTCTTAGGTTTTAAAAAGATGGCTTTCTGTAAATATTCTCCTGTTCTGGATTTAAAAGAAAATGAAGCTACTTCTTGGTGTCTTGAATAGAACAAATCAAGATCTTTGATACTGAGGAGCAATTTTTTTCCCGTTGGAAAATATAATTCTGTTTGTTAAGTGGTCTTGAATCATTTTGAGTATTATTTTTATTAGCTTGTTCATGACCTATTAAAATGGTCTTACAAGCTCATAAAGTTTTGGGAGTTCTTCAATTTATAGAGAAAGAGATAATCATTTTTATTATATTGGAATATTTTATAAATAAAGATGTTCTTTAAAAAGAGAATTTTGGGGAAAGTACATTTTGATAAAGCCTCTGTGATCCTTCCCTGCCCTTGACAGGATTGGACTGTTTTTTTTCACAGGTTTGTGAGTGGTAGTCGTGATGGGACAGCACGAATTTGGCAATTTAAACGAAGAGAATGGAAAAGCATTTTGTTAGATATGGCTACTCGTCCAGCAGGGTAAGAGATGAGCTTGATTTATTGATTATTAAAATGTTGCAGATTGGAATGACCTTCACTTATAAAGTTGTATACCATGTTAAGATCATTTTTTTTCTTCAGTAATTAGAAGTACTATTGGAGGTGAACAGTGTTGATTTTTGTGAACTATCTCATTGCCTTGAATATTAAGACCTGCTGAATTAATTTTTTAGTTCAGTTTTATTAAGGGGATGAAAATGTTTGCAACCCAAGTATCTTATATTTCATGTCTGGTTTTTGTTTGTTTTTGAGACTTGATCTCATGTACTGGGTTGATTTGAACCTACTTTGTAGTCAGAGATGGCACTGGATTCCTGATCCACCTGCCTTCATCACTTTACCTTCTGTTGCTGTAATTCTAGGCAGGTGGCACCACCCATGGTTTTATTGCAGTGCGGGTATTTGCCCCAAACCTTCCTGCATGTTATTAAGCAAGTACCCTACCAAGTAAGGCTCCCAAAAGGATGACTTTTTTTACCCAGTGGCTTTCTTCAGCCAAGAAAAATTATAATTCATGTTGTAACTGTTGTTATTTCTCTCTACTTGTGTTTATGTTTAGTTGTCTCAGTGGATGAGAGAACAGCGCAGTTAGGATAGAATGGTAGCAACAGTAAAAGGTGGGACGGGACAATGAGCAGTATGGCATAAAGCAGCTGGACCATAGATAGTTAAAGCAGTCTCTCTTCCCAGTGGCTTATAGATGCTATAATCCTGGAAATCTTGGATTTCCTAATCCATGCAATAACTTCTGCCATTTTGTCAGTTCAGCTGTTTTCAGTAATTATAATAGTTATTAATGTTAATAACTATAAAGTGTAAATAAAAACACATTTTATCTTTGTCTTCTATTTTAATAATGTCAGAGTAAACAATAAATTTGTCCTTTTCAGCCAAAATCTACAAGGGATAGAAGACAAAATCACAAAAATGAAAGTAACTATGGTAGCTTGGGATCGACATGACAGCACAGTTATAACTGCAGTTAATAACATGACTCTGAAAGTTTGGAATTCTTACACTGGTCAACTGGTTCATGTTCTAATGGTGAGAAACAAAACCCACACTTTTAATAGTACTGAGGTTGACTTTAGAATGTAGTCTAAATAAATAAAATAAAGCCAATATGTTGTCTAAAACCTCTTGCTTACTTGGGTAACTGGACTTGATAGGTAACTGGGAATGATTTAAAAAAAATGCAAGCAGGATTGACTTGGAAATTCATTGTAAATTGCTCCATGTGTTTGTTGTATGGGAATGCATTAATTATATTCTCGAGTATTAGTAATAATACCTAAGCCATGAACAGTGCTATTATATTAGCACAGTCTATTATTTTTTATGCATTGGTAAAGTTGAAAGTTTAGCCAATTTAATAATGATTTCTAGAACCATTGTCATTCTTTATAATTTTAAGTATTTATAACTGCTTTGCTACTTCAAAATATTTCAGGGTCATGAAGATGAGGTGTTTGTTCTCGAGCCACACCCATTTGATCCTAGAGTTCTTTTTTCTGCTGGTCATGATGGAAACGTGATAGTGTGGGATCTAGCAAGAGGAGTCAAAGTTCGATCTTATTTTAACATGGTAATTATATTTCTTGTTTAATAGCTGTGGAGAATTTTTGATAGAGGTAGCCTACATATCACAACCGAAATCCATTTTAAAATTTATGCCTTATTTTGACTTTAATTGTCTACAAATAAGGAGTTATTTATGTCATATATTTATTGAGATACTAAACTTAAAATTAGTTGTTCATTTTATAATGCCTGAGTATTGTGATAACTGGCTTAGTTTTAATTTATCTATGAAACTTTGATGAGTAGGTCATGTAAATGAAGTTATAGGGAAGAAAATGTGTTTGGAAAGCCAGTGTGGATAAATTATAAATAAATCTTCATGGTGCATTTTGTTTGGCTTTCTCTCTCTTTTTCTTTTTTTTTTTTTGGTACAGCATAATTTGATTTGAGTATATTAATTTTAAAATTGAAGCCAAAGAATTATGTAGTTCTTAACTTTGGTCAAATTGATAGTGTGCTAGATGTTTATTTTGGCTCCATGCCTTTTGCCTCCACACTGTGTTCTTATGTAAATTTGACATATTTTTGTTGAACATTTAAATTATTATTGGTTTGATTATATAAATAGCTTGCTAATCAGCGTCTGCCCTCCTCTTTCACCAATATATGAAATAAAAAGGGTCCTTAAATACTGCACTGTACAGTCACATAAAAAACTACTTCCTCTATATTTGAGGTTCCAGTCAACAATGAGAGGAGACAAAGAAACATGTTCCTACTATTTTTACCTGTTTAGATTTTTAAAAGCAGAAATCCTTTAAAAGGCATAAGATATAATTAGCAAAATAACAAAAATCAGAATTACTTTATAAGATCAGTCATTTTCAAGCTGGGAATATAGCTGATGATAGTACTTTTTCAGCATGTGCTAGGCCTGTACTTTTCGATTCATTGGGGCCACACATGCATGCATATCTCCCAGTTATTTGTAAGATGTTTTGCTTATGGAAATAGAATGACAGTGAATGCTATCCTTGATTGAGCATATGAGTAAAAAGTTTTATTAGTGAAATGACTGACTTTGGCTTTCACCATGGATGAGCCTTAGTGTACATAAGGTAAGAAATAAGAATTGTACAATTCCCATTTTTATGAAAAATGATTATTTTGGTTAGTTGTTAGTGATGAATGGATTTCCTTTGTGATTATGTAGAGTTTTTGTTTTTGTTTTTGTTTTTTTTAAAAGTAAATTCATAGATGTGGTAAACTTTTTTCTCTTTTCTATCTTCATATTTCTGGATTGCTCCTTTTGTAAGCATCTCTGTTGAATAAGGAAGTTGATCATTTCTCACTTGGTCCTTGACTGTGTGCACATTAGTGGTTCCCCTCAGTATTACATTTCCAAAGAGTGTTTTTACACTGCTATAGAAATGAAGAGTAGTTTTCAATTAAATCAATTAATCAATTAAACAGTGATTCTGAATTTTCCCTCATCAGGTAAGTTTGGAACATTAACATTCCACCATTTCAGCAGACCTAAAAATTGTAGCACTTTTAGATTTATTAATTTTTCTGGTCCTGCTATTGCAAATTAGCTCTGTAACTAGAAATCTGATTGTAAACATATCTTAATTACTATAAAATTTATTTTTGAAGCAGTGTGTGGTGGTCTATACTTGTGATCTTAGCCCTTAGAAGATAAAATCAGGAGAATCAAGAGTTGAAGGTCATTTTTAGCTACATAGTGAGTTCCAGACCAGCCTAGGCTATTTGAGACCACATTTTTTAAGTAAAGAAGGAAAGAAAAGGAAATAATTTTGCTTGTTTAAGTTTCAGGTTTTTTTTCTATTCTTTCTATGTACAATGAATAGTAAAACCTAAAGGCTGGTTAAAATTTTTCTGTAACTATTATTAGTATCTTCAAACTGAGAAAAACAAGCTAAAAAAAATTATCCTTGTTACAAAGAGAGAGCATATACTACCTTTTGTCTCAATAAAAACAAGTGATTAACTTTATTTTTTAACGGTTTTTAGTGGTTTCTAATTTTTAAATGAATTTTAATTGATTTCAGTATACTTACCAAACTCTACAAATTTGTAGCTTTATGAAAACCTTTCATAAAGAAGGGTAATTTTTATTTCTAGTTTCATGGAGAAAGTGTTCATTACAAAATTTTGACCAGCTTTGCTTTGATCACACATTAAGTATAAAATTTTCATGTTTTATAAGACTATTACTAATGTGCTCTTAATGCTAAATATATTCAGGGTAGTAGCTGAGAAATTATCAGTATCATTGTGTAACAACTATCAGTTAAACCCAGCTAATGATGTGTCTAGGAGTAATAATTTAACAGTGATAAAATTCTGATTTGCTCTTGTGTGATCTTTATTTCACAGTCTTTGTCAATTCTGTGACGGCCATACTTTTGGTCTTTTCTGTTCACTTCATTGCCTGTTCTTTTTATTTAATGGGCAGATGGTAGAAAAAGCGTCCAACACTGCTACTAAGAGATTAAAAACAGCTTTGAATGAGATAGAAGCTGATGGTCTTACTGTTCACTCATACACTGTTGAGTTGTGGCCTCAGTTTAGCTGTTTGGCTTTGTGTAACTAATCAGAGTTGTTAAATACAACAAAGCTTTGATGAGTCCTAATGCAATCTCTGATGTTGTGTTGTACTTCTCATCCTAAATCTCAGTTGATATTTGTGAATATTTGTGAGCATTGTTTGTCATGTCTAGTCATCCTTGGTGGAATTTGAGAATGAATAATCCTCAGAGTACTCCAGTTTAGTCTTAGAAATGCTGAATGCTTATATAGTAAGTATTTTAAAGAATTTTAAAAATTGAAGCTTATAAAATGAGTAAATTCACTCATAAAATGAATAAGTAAATTGGACCAACAGCTAGAAAATAAGGAAAGAACGCTATGCCTGTAAAAGAATGAGTCTTTAAAATATATACAAGTACTGAAAAATAAATGTTTAGGGCTGGGCTAGAAATGTAGCTCCAATGCTGAAGTAACTGTTTACCTAACATGCACAAGGTACTGGGCTCAGTCTGTAACTACAACACTAACCCACCCATTAGTATTAAGCATATTTTTAGAATATTTTTTCTGCATTAGTCTCTGTTTTCTGAATAATTGGATTCATGTCTAAATATATATTATAATTTTGAAAGATAATAAAATTAATCTAAAATATAATTCAGTGTTATGGATAACTCAACATTTTCCATACTTTACCAATTAGGAAAATTAGAAGTCTGTTCTTAAAAATCTTAAGAAGTAAATCCTGTATTATTGAAGTTTTTCATGTGAAAAGTTAAATTTTTAAATGTATATATATACTTGATAGTCATTATATTTTAATAAAACTTTAATTACTATATATTAAGAGACTATTTTAATAAGTACCAGTAGTTAGCATTCAAGTAAGCATTCTTTTCTATTAAACGAAGACTTTTTCAAAAATTCTTGCTTTATTTTAGGACTATTTAAATTTGTAAACAAAACAACAGGTTTGGGATTGAGAATTCACATACTTTCTTTTATGCTTAAATAATTTCTAATTGATTTCACTTCAAAGTTGTATAACTGAATTCTCAGCCTGCTAATGATATATCAGAAAAAAATAATGGGGTAACTTGTCTTGTTTTCATTGCTAGCACTTCTTTTCAGAGGACCAGAATGATTAAAAACAGTTGGCAGGCAGGCTGTGGGTTTGTTTCTGTTAATTATGAGATATACAAGAATATAATAAGTTATATGCTTATTAGTAAAGGGCTAAAACACATTCCTCTCAACTTCTCTACTCTGTTGTCTCATCACATTTGTAGAAAACAACCTTTATTCCTCTCCTCCCCCTCACTGCTTTCCTATTTATTCTTCCTCTTCCTTTTCTAGAGAAGAAAGAAACTAAAGAGAGTATTGTAAAGAAGTCAACAACACATTAAGACATTATTACTCAAAAAAATAACTTAGTTTCTAGACTTTGTACTTTATTCTTGTCTAGTAAGTTTTTGAAACACTTAATGTTTCAGCTTGAACAGCCCTTGCATAATCTAAGTGATCAAGGAAAAATGCTATATATTTGGGCAGTTTATTAAAGCATATAGTGTGTATTATATATACTCAAAACCAATTATGTATAGCTTAAAACCCATGTTTTTTTCTTGGCATTGACATGAATAAAACATAATTGTAACTTTTGTTGAGAGTTTTTTTGAAACTACAGTGTCTAAATGCCAATTAAATGCTTAAAGGCAGTTGTTTGTTGGAATAACTTGAAAATTTGTGCTGCATACTCTTTGTACTAAAATTTGTGTCATTGACAATCCTCGAAAGAATTAGGTAGGTTTAAAGTTTACTAGAAACTTAAATGGGCCTTAAAAAAGAGTTGGTTTTGGTCCTCCCCTTTTCCATTAAACTGTCATACAGTATAATAGAATTAACAAATTTACAAATGGATTTTAATTTGAAAGATTAAAATTTCTTCACTTTTACATTTCTTAGTGCTAGTGTACATTAAATGTATAGATTGTACAAGTAGTATATATAATAAGTAATAAGTAGCATTTGCATGCCCTTTACTAGATTTTTCTTGTCTTTGCTCCCTCGCTTTATCTCGTTGCTCTTCACATCTCTTAGTCATCACTGGTTTTTACTCTGTATTTTTCTATTTTTGTCAGGTTATTCAAAGCTGTAGTTTGTTGCTTCTTATCTGGTTTTTATTTTAATTAAAAAAATACAGTATGTGTAATTAGCAAATGCTTTTTGTTTTTTACTGAATTTGATAATCTGCTTTGCTTTTGTTGTTTCATGGGTAGATTCCAATTAAGAGATTTCGTTTAATAAAGTTTTCTTTATTTTTATAATTGTTCTCTTAACCATTCTTTACTTAAAGAATCTTTTAAAAATGTTCCAGTGTCCACTAATCCAGAACAATGTATTTCTCCTTGCAACATTCCAAATGAGTAGAGGCTGCCAATAAACCACTCAGGATTTTTGCAAATGCCTATTTCTGATATTAGCATGTTCTCAGTGTGACCCTTGTTTTAGGTAATTGTAGTTGTGTGTATCTAGGAAAGTGAAAAGCTGAAAATAGCTGTAGCTTATCATGTTAACCACTTGGAAATTGGGGATTCAGATTGTTCCCCCGCCCCCTTTCATTCTCCATTCCTCTCGCTGTCTGGTAAGGTAGTATCACATCTACAGTGTCTGTGTAAAACATTCTGAATGCTTGTAGTTTCCTTTCCATTGTCTGAGATTAGAATTACTTTCACTTTTCTCAGTATATATAACTATTATTTTCAAGTTTCTCAGGCTCTTTAGATTCTCTCTTTCATCTTTGTATTGGTACAAAAATATCATATATTAGTTTTTAATTGACATAAAAATTAGTTTTCAGTTTGTCATACTGTTGAGCAACTTGCATAGTGCTCTTTTTTTGTCTGCTAACCATTATCTCTGGATTTGAAAATTATAAGAAGTGTATGTGTGTGTGTATATATATATATACATATATATATGTATATATATGATGTAAAAATGAAATTGAAGGTATTTTTATTAGCAAATATTTAAGTAATGTATGTTGTGATTATAAAACATCAGTGTCCCCAGAATGATAAAGGCATGGCTGTTTTTAGTGTGTTAACAGTTAACTTGAAGAACTAAAACATGCTTGAAATGATAAATATTGATGCCAAGTAGCGAGACAAATTAGAACAAACAGTTGCTATATCTGAAAATGCAGTGGTCAGTTCAGGTGGGATGATCCAAATTTTGTTTATGAGAATGAATTGGAACTCTATGTGAAAGGTTAAATAAATATAAAGTCAGTAAGAAAGAATCATATTAATAAGAGGAACAATATAAGAAATAAGTATTGGGGTGGAGAGATGGCTTAGTGGTTAGGAGCATTGGCTGCTCGTCCAGAGGTCCTGAGTTCCATTCCCAGCACCCACATGGTGGCTTCACAACCATCTGTAGTGGGATCTAATGCCCTGTTCTGATACAAAGTTGATAGTGCACTCATATACATAAATAAATCTTTAAAAAATAAGTGTTGATAAAATAATGTAGCAAGTTTGTAATAAACTTATAAATAATAGATAGTGAGCTGAAACCACAGCGAAGAGAGATTAACAATAGCCTCAAGTGATCTTGTAATTGAAATAGTGAAACATTCTAGTGGTTTTTATTAATACAGCCCCAAAACCAATGTAACAGTAGTTTTGTTGTAAGGAGTCATATTTCAAGTATGAAATTAAGTAGATTTAGGGAGTACTAGTTTAGTTGTTTAAAGATGAAAAATTATATGAGTGGGTAGTAAGTAGGAAATTTATGAATGAAAAAGTTATGTGTAACACTTGTTTTTTCTCTGACTGATAGATGACTGGGGAGTGACTTGGAGGAAAGATTTAGTACATGAATTCAGGTAGTTAAGCCTGAGGTACTCTGACAGTGATGGCATTACTAACAGAAGTTCAAGGTAGAAAGAACACATTTTTTAAAAGTTCGTTTCATGTTTATTTCCTGTGGATTTCCTATTGTGGAGCTGTCCAGCCAGCATTTGGAGATGCTGTGACTAGAGGTTCTAGGCGTTCAGAATGGAATTGTTTCTTGGTAGAGGTAGAGAGTGGTATAGAGAGTTTAGAACTAACCTTTTTAAAATGCTCCTATTCGGCAGAATGGACAGGAGAAGAAATCAAAATCCCTATGGTGTCTTAGCCCCCATTTTATTTTCAGAGAGTTGGGAGAAGGAGAATTCCATTATACTTGGAGCTGGCTTATTTATTTTTACATTTTTATTTTGATGAATTTCTAAAGCTGAGTCTCCAAAATCATTCTTTTTTTTTTTTTTTTTTTTTCCAAAATCATTCTTATATAATACATTGTTTCTATTTTATGTAGTAGTTGATTCACTAGTTTATCCCATAGCAGGTATTGCAATTTTGTCTTTGGTACAAATTTCTTTTAAATAGCTATTTTTACTTTATATGTAGTTACCTTACCATACATTAAAGAAATTCCAGTATTAAAAACAGTGACAACCTTTTAAGGTGTTTAGAAAGTTACTAGATGAATAGAACATGGATAATGTCTGTTAATACATTATCTTGGTTTAAGCTACAGGAATGATTGGAAGGTATGTTCAGTATATTGGATGAATTTTTTAAAACTAGTTTTTATTATTACATTTGTGTGGATAGGTGTGTAGGTGAAGGTCAGAGGACAGCTTTGTGGAGTTGGTTCTTAATCTTCCACCATGTTGATCTCAGGGATTGAACTCAGGTCATCAGGCTTGATGTCAAGCCCCTTTACCCACTGACTCATCACTGGCCCATGTAGTATTCATTCTTTTTTATTTTTCGAAGTGTTGCTTAATTCCAAGGGTTTTTTATACACAAAAGAGGTTTTTCTAAATATAAATTCTCTCTGCTATTTAATATTTAGGATATAAGTCTGTCCTAAAGAAGTTACTAGAATGTTTTCTAGCTCAAGTGCAAGTGGTCCCTTCCAACTAGTTGTACAATTAAAGAATGAAAAAAAAAAAATTCAATGCGTAAAGCAAAGTGGCCCTGGTCATCGAATTGGCATACTTCTTTAATAGGGTGGTTTTGCTTAAGCTACTTCATCTTTGTGTTTGTTTTGAGGTCTTCTAGAAGTACATGTTTTTCATTCCAGTTGGTCATTGACATATTAGACCTTATAGTTTTAGTCTGTATTTTAGTCCTTTTGATATAATTCATGTTCGGATTTATCTAGGTCTTTGAATAACCTTCCTAGAACCTCATGATTTTAGGACTAGAGTAGGATTCTCACCAGCTGTTTCACTGCTCTCATTCTTCAACAGAGCTAGGAGATGATTATTTCCCCAGTACTAGTAGAGTTCTTCTTGGTCTTCCACTTCTCTTGACAAGGGTTTTAACATTCATTTTATGAAAATACTTCTAGAATTTAGTCACATAGAATTTGCTAATCAGGAGGACATTATTATAAGCTTCATCTTCTACTTTTTTTTTTTAAAAAAGATTTGTTTATTTATTATACATACAATGCTCTGCCTGCATGTATCCCTGCAGGCCAGAAGAGGGCACCAGATCTCATTACAGATGGTTGTGAACCACCATGTGGTTGTTGGGGATTGAACTCAGGACCTTTGGAAGAGCAGCCAGTGCTCTTAACCTCTGAGCCATCTCTCCAGCCCATCTTCTACTTTTAAAAACAGAATATAGTAATGCTGAATATGTCTTTTTTTTTTAAAGATTTATTTATTTATTATGTATACAGCATGTATGACTGCAGGCCAGAAGAGGGCACCAGATCTCACTACAGATGGTTGTAAGCCACCATGTGGTTGCTGGGAATTGAACTCAGGACCTCTGGAAGAGCAGTCAGTGCTCTTAACCTCTGAGCCATCTCTCCAGCCCGAATATGTCTTTTATTAGCTATTTTTTACTGTTGTTTAATATGTGTGAGTTTTGTTTTATGGTCTTAATATTTGCATACTAGAGGAATAGTTTACCTAGAAGAAGTCTTGCTTGGCTTTAGAATTTTGTCACTGCTTTGTTTTGTGTAACTATTTTATTATAACATGAAATAAATAGCTTGAATCATATACATTATTTTTATATTTACTCATTATTTTTGTTAGGTAGAACATAGACCTCATATTCTTCATACACGTATATTTCTTTTACAAATAGAGTTTTTTGTTTTCATTAATTTTTTTTTAAGATTCATTGCTTCCCTAGTTATACATATACATTCAAACTTTCATTTATAAATCCCTTAACTGGTTTAAAATGTAAAATCCTTTTCAGAGAGAATTGTTTTTTTTTCCCTTGTTGACTTTGTCAGTCATAATACATAATATAAAAATGATGCAAGTAGGATAGTCTCTCCATTAATTTTCTAATACTGTGATAAATGTCCATGACCTAGACAATGTAAAAAAGAAAGCAGTTAATGATGACTTAGAGTTTAAGAGGGTGAGGTTTTGACCATCCTGACAGGGAGCTTGGCAGCAGGCAGGGAGGAATGGTGCTGGACAGAAGCTCAGAGCTGACATATGATCCACAGGCATGAGGCAGAGAGAGGGTGAGGGAAGGAGAGAGAGAGAGGAAGACAGAGAAAGAAACTATCTGGGAGTGGCATTGACTTTTGATACCTCAAGCCCCGCCCAGTGACATACCTCCCCAACAAGGCCACACATCTTAATCCTTCCCAGTTATACTAACTGGGAATTACATATTGAAACATGAGCCTGTGGGACTCATTTTCATTCAGATCACCACATTCCACTCCCTGTCCTCCATAGACTTGTCGCCATATCACAAAACAAAATTCATTTAGTCCAACTTAGAAGTCCCAGAGTCTTTCACTTTCAAGACTGTTTAAAAGTCCAAAGTCTCTTTTGAGACTCAGAACAACTAATTTAACTCCCTGTAAAATAAAAAAAAAGCAAATAATGATATACTCCAGCATGAAATGGCACAAAATATGCAATACCATTCCAAAAGGAGGAATCTGGGAATTCTGGAATATTGAACGACAGCAAGACTTAAACCCAGAAGGGCAAATTTGAAGTTCAGAGTGCCAAGTCTTCATGTCAAAGAGCTTAGATGGTTCTGTTCTTTGAGCGCTATTGACTACAACACAGTTCTCCCTCTCGGACTAGTACTACTCCCTACACTCCCTATTGGTAGCTTCCTTTAGTGATAAAACCCACTACTTTGTCATCTCCAACATCCTTGGGTCTCTAACACAATCCATGTATTCTTTCACAGCTTTTCACATTAGACTCTTCAGGCCTTCCTGCAGGAACTCTCTTGCCAAATGCCTGGCCGCAATGGCTTTTCAGATACTGTGTTATGTAGGACACAGAGATCTTGTATGATTGTTGTTTTAGAGCTTTATAAGTTCCAATTCAGCCAAAATATTCTTCTGGGCATCTACTAACTAAATATGAGCACATTGATAGATAGCCTGCATGTAAACTTGAGTCACCCCCACTCCACCCCCTGCCACCAAATTAAATGCAGTGCATGATGACTAAGACATCCAGAGAGGATGCCATGCTCGTGAAGGTTTCCTTTGTTGTTGCTAAGTGTAACTACGCTCACATCTCTTCCTTTATACTATTGTAGCTTAAAACTAGAAACTTAGACGTATTATATAAAAGTGTAGCTCTAGAAACATTTATAAAATCTTTGCCTTTTTCCTTTTGGGACTTTTTGAGTGAACTGATGACCAAAACATCTTACTCATGGCTTAGACATTCAGAGATTTTTTTTGTTCTTGTTGTTCATGTGGTTAGTTACTTGTAAACTTGTATAGCATTTATTTGCCTGTAAGAGTACTGAACATTTAAAATGTGACTCGTGACGTTTCTACTTACAGTCTTTCAGTTCTGGCATATGCTGTATGGCTAATGTCCTAGACTACTATGGAGAAAGTAGTTCTGTCCTTTCTTGTTTTTGAAGTTGTTCCAAAGTGGTACCTTCCTCTGCTGTCTTACCTTCAAGTTTCTTTACGCCCAAGAAACTATCCTATGTCATTAATGATTCATTTCTTTTATGTGGTAAGTTCTTTATATATTAGCATTAGGAAAGCTTACTTGTTTTCTTTAATAATTTTATGGAGAGCTACTTTCTTTTCTGTTGTCAGCATCTGGGATATCAATAATAAGTATCATATCTATATCTATCTAGATATATATTTTTTTAAACTTCAGAGATCAAAAGGCGAAGTTAGTTGTCTTTTTGAGACCATCCTATTGTCCGAATTTTAGAGTGGTGCTTTCTCTTTTGACTGAAGTACTTACTTTTCTTGAGATATCAGTGGCTCTTCTGCATTTAAATCTGCCTTTCTGCCAAATTTTTTAATACTCAAAGTTACCACTTCTTTCTATCCAAGCATTTCCTAGTATATAAACAGTCAAGTTCAGTTTGTTCTAGATCAGTGGATACCGGAACAGAAAGGAGGTATTTCTTACCTGATAATGTGTGTGTTCCGATTCTGCTAATCCAGAAATCCAATCACAGTTGTTGAAAATCATCCTTAGTTATTATTTGTTTGGGAGTCAACTCCCTATTTTAGATGTTTCTGAAATCAGTCCCTAGATGTGCTTTAGATAGGGTAGAATTTTTACCTCTTTCAGAGCACTGCTAAAGAAGTTTTCAACTGGAACATAGTCTGAAGAAGCACTGAGAGCAAAAAAATCAGAGTGGTGATTGGCCACCTCTGTTTGATTGACAGGTTGCAGGGAGAAATCCATTCGTTCTGGATTAATGGAACTGGAAAACAGAAAACAATTATCAGGTAAAAAAACCCTTTTCTTTAACCTTTAAAATTCACCATTAAAAGATGAGTCAGACCACCAGGGAATTTTTTTTTTTTTTTTAAACCAAAACGAATGAAATTTAGTGTCTTGTAAGCAGTGATCTCTGGCTAGTACTTCTGAGTGTTACAAAAGAAATTGCTACCGTTGCTCCATGTTCTTAGCCTTTACAGAAAAGGCAGGAATGAATGGAAATAGATGGAATGTATGGTTCATTTATGTTTTAATCTGGGTTAAAATGTGAAGTAGAATTCTCTGGGTGGGGGGGCAGTTCTGTGTATTTTTATTTCCTGAATTGTGTCTGGTTTGTGACTAGGATTCTTCCTTTTTCAATGCTGTTAATCTGGTTGTTTTCATGAATTTTCACAAATTTTACTGTACTCTGTTATACTTAATCTTCCCTTTATCAGGATGTATGTATACTTTTAAATCTTTCCATTATAAAAATCTAGTAATGGTAGTACCACCTCTTTATTATTTTAATGACGGTTTTCTGATTTTTGGTTAAATATGTTTCAGATTGAAGGCCAAGGACATGGTGCAGTGTTCGACTGCAAATGCTCCCCTGACGGTCAGCACTTTGCATGTACAGACTCTCATGGACATCTTTTAATTTTTGGTTTTGGGTCCAGTAGCAAGTATGACAAGGTAGAGTATGATAAGTGTGCATTGTTTTCCTGTCATGGGTGTTTAGGGGTTATGTATTTTTCTTAGTTGTGGGTGAGAATGCACATTTTTAGAAATAGAAAGCTTGGAGCTGGAGAGATGCTCAGTCGTTATGAGCACTTACTGTCTTTCAGAGGAGCTGAGTTTGGTTCCCAGAACTCATGGCAGGCAGCTCAAAACCATATATATGTAGCTCCTGTGCCAGGGGATTTGATGCCTCTAGCCCCTGTGGACACCTACACTCAAGTGCATATACCCATATACAAATGCACACATACACACACATATGCACGCACCCCTACACATAATTAAAAATGATCTTTAAAATCAGCTCAAAGAATCATATCCTAAATAGTATAGCGACTTGCTTTTAGAAAGCAGTGTAAAGCCATTTATACCTCTATAAAATTATACTTTTCTATAATGAAATAGTAATTATAATTAGTTCAGAAGGAACAAAATTTTACATATCTTGTTAGAACAATCTGGATTTGAATTCTTAAGTTGGAATAAATTAACTTTCAATAGAAGATGGTGCCCATAAAAGGGCTTTTCAAATTATGTGAAGTGATTATATAGGTAATATATATTTATGTAAGGTATAACTCTTTAGCTTTCATGTGATTCTCAGACTGTGTGATCCACTAATGTTTTGTTGCTAAATATTCTTTAGGACTAGTGGTTAAAATAATTAAATGTTTTGTTTGTAGCATAATGAATGAATAATTTTCAATTTAGTTTAAGACATTGCAAATTAACCAATGAAAATTTGAAGTTGTATATCTATCAGGGCTGAGTTCATAATAATTTTACATTATTGAAAATACTCTAGAGTCAGTGCTTTCTTTTTAGTTATGTTAGTATTTTAAATCTTGAGGCTTGGAGTGTAGCTCAGTAGTATAGCATGTTTGGGACTCTCTGTTCAGTTCCCCCCAAATTTTCAACATGCCTAAAGATTTAAAATAAGAGCATAGTATCTGTGAAAGTAAAAGTATCATTGGATGTTTTATGCCTAGATGTAATTTTACTTACCATTTAAATTAAAAAGCTTATTTTTAATGGTGGTTTCTTTTTTAATGTATATGACATGCCACACTTGTTTACAGAGAAAACAGCATTTTCTTATACTGTACAATGATGAATATAGAAATATGCTTAAAATGATTTAAGAATAGAAAATTCTTTGGTTCTTTCAATTCTTCCTTTTAATTCTGGAGATTAAACATGCCATGGCTGCTGAAATTAAATCCCAGTCCCGTTTTGTTCTTTTAAGTAGATGTGAATACCATAATCTATAGTATAGTGTTAGACTTTTATTAGAAATTTTATCAATTTTTCACAATTTTATTTCCCAGTATTTATGGACTTTTCTTCTTACAGATAGCAGATCAGATGTTTTTTCACAGCGATTATCGGCCTCTTATTCGTGATGCCAACCATTTTGTATTGGATGAGCAGACTCAGCAGGCACCTCATCTCATGCCTCCCCCCTTTCTGGTTGATGTTGATGGAAATCCTCATCCTTCGAGATTCCAGAGATTAGTTCCTGGTCGTGAGAATTGCAGGGAGGAGCAGCTCATCCCTCAAATGGGCGTCACTTCTTCAGGTGGGCGTCGGTTTTCATAGGTGTCTCCTTTCTTACAGAGGCTAAGACTTCGTGCGTGCTTGTTTGAACAAATGAAAAGGTCTTCCAATAAATATATAAACATTACAAGATAATTAAAACATTGGAGATTTTAACTAATAATTTTGGTTCATAGCAGTTTCCAACCTCAAGGGATTACTAGGATCATCATAAATGAAATCATTTATTCATTTAACATTTATTGAAAACCTTCTTCTATCCTGACCTACCTACTAAGCCTTGAATATTTAGTAAGAAATTAAACATGATCCATGCTCTCAAAAACTTACTCACAAACTTTATAAAGTTATAAACAACATAGTTGTAATTGTGATTGATATTAGTAAAATTAATAACAGCGAGAAAATCTAAAATTGGAATGACTATTCATGTTGGAGTATATATTTAAAGAGATGATCACTTTTTTTTTTTTTTTTTTTAATTTGAGGCAGGGTCTTACTCTGTAGGGCCATCTGGCTTATCATTATGTTAGTCCAAGTTGGTCTTGAATGAACAGAAATCCTTCTGCCTCTTCCTCTTGAGTGCTGGGATTAAAGACGTGTTTGTGAGAAGATAGGACTGAAAAATGCAGAGAGCTGCTTCTGAAAAGTCATGGAATGTTGAAGTGAAATGAGCTGAAGAGTTGAGTGGTAGTTAAAATGCAGACAGGGTGTGTAGACTCTTTTTTTCCCTGTTTGACAAGTGTAGCATTGACTGAGTTATTAAGTGAAGATAATAAAGAACCTCTAAAGATTAAACCAGTTTTGTCATTAGGAATGATATTTTAGACTAAAATGAATGTTTGTGAATATACATACAGGTTTTACACTATATTGTAATGGACAGAGCTTCTGAATAGATTGTGTGCCTAATGAAGTATGAGTTTAGGTCCTATAAATAGAACCGAAGATTCAAAATGTGATACAGCAAGCTATAAGATTGGGTGTAAAATTGAAATAAAGTTGACATATTAGATAGAAAGTGCTGGTTCTTAAGTTAGACATTCCCCTTGTGATGGATGGTTAAAAAAAAAAAAAGTATTCAGAGAATTGCCTCCATTGCCACTTTTATAGAGGGCTTGTATATAAGTTCAAACTAATGTTTCTTAGCACACAGAAGCTGAGAATAGCTACTGGTTGATAACTAGTCATGTTCATATTCTAGAAGTTTCAGTACTAGAGAAGTACCATTCATGGAATTAAAATTAATGAGGATGCATGAAATATCTTGGAGTACAAGTGGCAAGGATTAGTTTTTTCTCAGGTCTCAAAATAATTTCCTTATCAAGGAGGGTTTTATGCACAAGAAATTAAAGAAGAGTTATTCTTTAAATATCAGTTTTACTATAATTGTTACTTTTCCATTTTACATCTTATATAAAGCTTTCATAGATAATTAATTATTGCACTCTAAGACTTTAGGAAGCAGGAACTTTCAGGTTGTGTCGTAGAGACGTTTACCACATGCCTGACTCTGTTGCTGCTTGGAGAGGTCGTGCTAGGCATCTATCTTTGCTGAAAAGACCTACGGTAACCACTGAAGCAGGAAGTAGTTATGTAAGGGTCCAGTCTCTGGGGGACATTGACGATAGTGTGGTGACTCAAGTGGAGCAGTCAGTCAGGGGAGAGGGAGAGCTGTTCAGTGGCAGCAGAAGGGAGACTAATCGCAGGTAGGTGTGGCCTTTAACCACTGTTACTCACTACTTCCTCCAGCAAGGCCCACAATTTCAGGAGAGCACCACAGACTGGAGAGTGAGCTTTCAGAGCACATGTCTGGGAGAAGCACTCCAGGTCCAAAAGCTTAACAGATTATAAACTGGCGCGATCTTGAAACCAAGATTCGTAGCAGTTATTAACAATGACTCATAAGTGAACCTTCAGTAGTAATTCCAACTTCTTAGTATTTACTTTCAATTTTTTTCTAGTTCTCAAAATTGTCATTATTTTAGCATTCTGAAATATAAAAGTACTTAATACAAAATAGAACAACACCAAATGTTTTAAGAAAAATATTAGCATCATTACTATTTGTAAATTTAGGATTTTGAAAATTTATTTGCTAAATACTGGAAAGATAAGTAAAACTAGATGTAGCCTATTGTAATAATAAAATCGATTTAAGTGTAGTTTTGTTATTGATACCTAAATGTATTTCTTTAATTGTAAACTTAAGGGGGCTATACCAAATTATTAATCAACATTGAAATATGATCTAGTAGCAAATTAGGAAATTGAGTGTAGATAATTTGACTTTAGCTCTATCTTTCTCTGCTTTTTAGCTTTATGACCTAGTCATTTTATTTTTCATATTTAATTAGAGTATTCTCATGTAAAATAAATCAAGTAATACATGGCATTTTCTTTTTCTAGACTTCTCTTATTGCTACTTCATTTCAGAATATTCTTTGGGTAGTCTCTTTACAATTTATGTCTACCCTAAAATTCTGACCTTTACTCATACATACACATGTACACCTAATGTTAATTATTCTACTTGTTATTTTTAATGGAAATAGTTTCATAAATCTTATATTAATAAATGTTCTTAATTTTTTTTCATTCTATCTTCAAGATTTAACTTTTCAAAAAAGATTGATTTTATTTTTAATTGTGTCTATGTAGGGGAGTGGGCTGGTGTGTGTGGTTGCCTGTGTCCAATCTCCAAGGAGTTGGAGTTAACAAAGGTAGTTGTAAGCTGCCTCATGTGGATGCAGGGAATTGCACTGGGATCCTCTGCAAGACTAGCACAAGTTCTTAACTGCTAGGCTATATCTCTCCAGCCCCAAGATTGAACATTTTTATGTGCTTCAGTTTATGCTAGATTTGAGAATTAAACGAGATAACTTTTATATTCCATATTTGCCTATGTACTAAGATAGAAGATTGATAAGGACCTGAAAGAGGGGAACAGCTTATTCTTTCAAGGGAATTTTGGAAAAATTTCACAGTGAAAACAAAGTATCATATGTATCTTTATATGATGAAATTTCAAAGAACAAAGAGAAGTCAAGTGTTTATATGACTAGCGTGAATAGGAGGTGTTAATAAGTAGGTTGGGCTAAATACACGAAATTCCTGTATATATCCAAGCACTGATCTGACAGGTTCTTCACATGCCTAAGCTTCCATTCAAATGCCGCCTTCTCCAAGAGGCTGCTCTAACTTCTGGCTTACCATAGCTGTCTTTCAGTTCCTTTTTCTCTTTCTTCTTACCTTATTTTTTACATCTTTCACATTCTGCATTTATCTGCAGGCTTATTATTGCATTGCCCCAGTCAGGGTGGGTAGTTTGCTGTACGACAAAGATCTTGATGTCTAATTTGTCACTGGATCTCTAGTAACAGGCATATTCTCAGGCACATAGTAGACAACCAAGAGTTTGCTGAATTAATGAGACATTTGTCAGAAATTCAGGTGTGAATAGGAAATTCTACTTTGGCTTCTTCCTAGATGTATGACTTTGAGTGTTTGTTTTTTCAATTGTATAATGGAACTAATTTGGTTTCCATTAGGATTGTGAATGCTTGAATAATGATAAACATGAACAATATGAAGTCATCCTTCTCATTCTTCCTTTTGTAAATTAAAAATAGGTTATCTTTTCTTTCTTTCCTATCACTTATAGGTAATCATTTTAAGTCTTTTATTTAATTATGGACTTCTGTGAGACTGAATAGTATTTTCTGTAATATTGCATAGGATTGAACCAAGTTTTAAGCCAGCAAGCAAACCAGGATATCAGTCCTCTAGACAGCATGATTCAAAGACTACAGCAGGAACAAGACCTGAGGCGTTCTGGTGAAGCAGGCGTCAGTAATACCAGCCGTTTAAACAGAGGTAAGCTGAGATGGTACTTGGAGAAACTGAGACTATCTAATCTCCAGCCAGTAGAGCAGTGACTAAACAGTAATAATATATCCATAAGTTGAAAAAGGCTACCAAAAGATTATGTTTTTGAAGAATAAATACATGTCTATACATTAAAGGTGAATTTTTAAAATATGGATAGTCCATATTTCCTAAAGTAAACATTAGAAGTAAAATTTTGTTCACCACCACCCTACTCTCTCAATGCTTTGATAGAAACCAGTGCTTTACTCCTTCTGGGCAAGTGATCTTACAGTAAACATGAAAAGCCAGCTTATTATATCGTTTTCAAAACACAGTAAATTCAAAGTTTTAGTTCCTCACTCTTATGTGTTGTCTATTTAATGTTAAGAGAAAAGTTAAATTTGTGAGCCATAAATGTCCTTGGACTCTTTTTAATTCCCAAAAGACTTAGTGATTTCTTTTTTTTTTTTTTTTT
>CABHPQ010162331.1:0-10241 GCA_902168405.1 Peromyscus aztecus
ACAGTGGGGTCTGGGAGCTGGGAGGCCTCCAGGGAGGCGGGGCAGCTAATGGTCAGTCTCCTGTGTCAGTCTGGGGCAGCTACAGCACCCAATTCTTCAGTCAATCCCCTAGCCTCCATACTGCCCTGATGGTACTTTGTAGACGTGATTAAAATCCATGCGGGTGGGTTCTAAGTATCCAAGGTTGGAGGTCACTCTGGACAACCTGTGTGGGTCAGACTGGGTCAGGTGTGAGTCCCAAGGAAGGCCCTGAGCTCCCCTGCTGGTGGATAGCAGCCAGCTGGATACCCAGGCTGTCATTTCCTTCTTCAAAGGCTAAACTTGCCTAGCCAGCTCCTTCCCGAGTCCAAAGCGCAGGCCACATATATACTCTTCAGACAGGGTCTCACTAAGTAGCCCTGGCTGGCCTGGAACAGAGATCCACCTGCCTCTGCCTCCCTGTGAGAGCCAAAGCTGTATTTTAAGTTTTAATTACTATTACATGAGAGATTCATGAAACAGAAATGCCTCTGATCTGCAAGCCCCTTACCCAAGGATAGATATTTCCTGAAACGCTAGAGGCTATTGCTTGTGGGAGATAACACGCGACATGCTTTCACTCCCCTAAATAAGCTTGTTTGACCCATCTGCACCAGATGTCCTTGATCATGTATGGGCGGGAGGTATGTAGGCAGAAAATACTTCAGGATGTATGCTTGCCCAGACTGGACCTGATGGGAAATGAATTATGGGTTTTTCTTCTTAAGCCACTGCAAACTGTGATTCTGGGCCATTTCTGGGGAACCTGGGTATGGACCTGGCCAGAGCCCATCCACCTGGCCAGCATTTAATTAAAGCTTGCTTCAAATTTGGCTTTAAACTGTGGTCTTATTCTCAATCAGTGGGATTAATGCCCAAGTGCCAGGTTTAAAGGTGTGCCATAATCATTCACCCCATTGAAGACTAACTCTACAGAACATTGGGCAGGGAGACAGCTCAGTCACTTTGGACCACTGAGGACACTGGATTACTCACTGCTCTACGGTGTGAGCAGAGGCTCAGGTGCCCGTGGGGCTGTCAGAATGCCGGCCTCAGCCGAGGATCTGAGGTAACCAGATGAGAGGTAGCTTTAGCCCCTATACAGACACACACCTGCCTATTTTCAGGGGAGGACCTGACAGAGATGAGCCCATTACCCCCTGCCGATGTCCTCCATCACCAAGGGGCTCTTCTACAGCCTCTTCCCCATGCTGGCTAGAAGCCAGCCCTGCTCACAGGAGCCCCAGGCAGAGTTTCAGTGGGTACCCACAGTCTACCCCAGTGTCCTCAGGCTCAGAACCTTCTCCCTGGGGACAAAAGGACAAGGCACAGGAGCTGAGATGTGGGTGTGGCCCAAGGGTTGAAGAAGCCACCTACAGTCTACAGTCGTGGGTGGATGGGCGGGATGTCCCACCAGGGCAGGTGGGACAGTTGCTCTGATTTCCTGCAGCGTGACTACAGAGTCCACTCAGCACCAGGTTCCGCTCCAAGAGCTGATGGCTCCTTTTGGGACCAGGTAACCAGTGTTACCTCACTCATGGCAGTACGGAGCAGGAGACTGTGGCCCCAACCCAGTCAACAGCTTCCCATGGAGGCAGATTTTTCTTGCTCTCTGGCCTCACCCTCTTAAGTGATTTTCCAAACCACACCCACCCTTTCCCTGTTCTGGCTCAGCCTGCTGCTCAGCCCCACTCTTCTGTCACCCTCCCAGAGGCCTGGGAACAATCCTGCCTCACCCTGGAGTCACATCCAACCACCACATTGCCCTCTCTGACAGCCCCAGGGCCCTGTGCTTGTTTCCTCTGGCAGTTGAGTCTTTAGGGTCCTTAGACACCCTGCCCCCCCCACCCCACATTATTCAAAGTTTGGAAGGCATAAGGCCCTCATACATCTGCTCCCATGTAGTGTCCCTATTTTGCTGTGGGCTGCAGGCTGAGACCCTGTCCTCACCCACAGCAGCTTTGCAGATCTTGACTTGGGTCGTAAGCCCAGCCTCTGTCACCGTCCCATCCATACAGCTGTCCTTTGGAGATGCCAGCTGTGTGCTGTGTCTGACCAAGCACCCACTCCCCATTCTGCTCCAGCCCCACCAAACCAAGACTCAGGGATGCCCAGGGTGGACAGTGGCCTGTCCAGGACTCCAGGCTGCTGTGCTTTGTAGGTCAGTTGGTGACTGTGTCCAATGCAGCAGCACTCAGTCTGATCCCTTAGTGTGGAGAGGCTGAATGGAGCAACATACTCCAGGTACAGGGGACAGTGGTAGGCGTCACTTAGCACACAGAGGTGACCTTGAGGTTGGAGTGCTGTCTGTGGCCAGAGAGTTCCATACACCAGCTTAAAGCTGTCTGCTGTGCAGGACTGTCCTCTGGGCCAGGCAACTGCCAGCTGTTCACAGCTGGGTCTTGACTGCTGGTGCCCCTCACAGAGGCAGGGTAGACCGTGGGACCCTTCCCTGAGTGCTTAGCCACTCCTCTCAACCGGTTATACGAAATTCTGCCCTGGTTGCCTGTCACCTTGGAGTCTCTGGGAGGGACTGGAGTACATAATCTGGGGGTTCCATCTATGTAACTACAAGGGAGCCATCATTCATGCTGGGTGAAGACTTTCTAAAGTGACTGTTTTGGGGTCCCCCATGTTCCTGTAAGCAACCCCTTACCCATGTTCTGTAAATTGAGTCTGATAAACTCATTGGCTCCCCAGGGAGAACTTGGGTAGAATTGAACTTTAGATTGCCATCAGGGCCTTAGGAGGAAGGACGTAGACATTGCCTAGTTCCCCCTCCAGGGAGAAGATTGATTGCCATCAGGGCCTTAGAAGGAAGGAGGTAGACATTGCCTAGTTCCCCCTCCAGGGAGAAAATTCTTGCAACACTAGGGAAGTGGATTAACCAAGTCTGGGTTGTTTCCATGGAGCTCAGATGGTGCAGAAATTTCCGGGCTGCACATAGGGATCCGTAGTTGGTAGAGTGCTTGCCTAGCATATGATCCTCAGTACCACATAAACTGGCTGTGGTTGCCAGTGTAGTCCCAGCATGCAGAAGGTAGAGCCAGAAGGACTAGACATTCAAGATCATCCTTGGATACAAAGCAAGTTTGAAGCTAGCCTACAATGCATGAGACCTGTTCTTCAAAAACATTTTTGGAGGCTGGAGTTAAAAGTGCATACGACTCTTGAAGAAGACCCACGTTCCATTCCCAACACCATGTAGAGAGGTTCACACACCTGTAACTCCAGCTTCAAGGTGATCTGATGCCCCGGCCTCTCTGCTGGCACCTGTATCCATCCATACATACACGCACGCACGCACGCACAAATAAATCATTAAAAAATGCTTTCTTTTTGCTGAGCCCTTGGCCACCAAATAAAAGACCACATTCCTAGGCTGCTGACAATCTGTCATGCTCACTGGGACTGGTCATCTTGTTCAGGATGCTGCTGTTGGCATTTTGTTATAGCAACTGAGTGGTGTCATAGCCAGCTGTCACTGTGGTGTCCGTGTTTATTGGCAGCCAGCCTGGTGACAGCTTGATGGCCCTCCGGATCTCTAGACCAGGTCCTTTGAGGAGCCTTTGTTCTGCTGCTCCAGGTTCTCCATCTTGGAACTGGGATTTTCTTGCATACGGACACTGGACCGTTTTTATCCAGTGAGAGCCTACACAAGAAGCAAGAAGTCCCTGGCCTGTGTCCCTGGCTTCTATCCACCAGCTCTCGATTCTCCTGAGATTACCCAGGCCCAGTTATGATATACCCAAGGGGACTGTCATTCCAGTGGCCACTTGTCTCTGAAGTTATTGCCTTTGACACACTGAAGGGCTTCTGCTTATGTGTCTTAGTCAATGTTCTATTTCTGTGAAGAGACACCATAACCACAACTCTTATAAAGGAAAGCATTTAATGGGGGCTGGCTTACAGTTTTGGAGTTTAGTCCATTATTGTCATGGTGGGAAGCATGGCAGTGTGCAGGCAGACACAGTGCTGGAGAAATAGCTGAGAATTCTACATCCAGATCCACAGGCAGCAGGAAGAGAGAGATACTGCCCCTGGCTTGGGCTTTCAAAACCTCAAAGCCCACCCCCCAGTGACACACTTCCTCCAACAAGGCCACACCTACCTCAGCAAGGCCACACCTCCTAATCCTTCTCAAGTAGTACCACTCCCTGGAGACTAAGAATTCAAATATATGAGCCTCTGGGGGGCATCCTATTCAAACCACCACAGCGAGGGGTGGGCTAGGCTGTCTCAGCTTTTCTCTAACAGCTGACCACAAACTCTGGAGGCTCCGTGGTGCACCCATTTCCTCTCCAGCCCCCAAATGTCACCCACATTCCTCATGGATCCTCCCACAAACACATCCACCTCATCACTGCTTCTGTACCTCGGACCTTGCTTCCCTTTGTGAAGAGTCTGTGAGGTCACATGGGGCTCACCCAGCAGACGCTAAGATAAGACCCAGAGTCCTCAGGTAAGCCGCATACCGCTGCTGCCAAGTCCTTCTGAGACCTAAGCCAACAAACTCACAGGATCCAGGGACCAGACAGAGGACACCTTTGGGAAGGGGCAGGTTTGCAGTCCACTGCATTCTGTGCCACCAGACAAGGGTTTGCCCAGGCAGAGTCTGGTACACAGCAGAGAGTCCACAAACTCTCAGTAACTCATGAAGTCGAGGATGAAAGAGACCCTGACTTCATAGACTCCCTCAAGAATTCTACACCCAGGAGGCAGAGGCAAGCAGATCTCTGAGTTTGAGGCCAGCCTGGTTTACAGAGGGAGTTCCAGGACAGCCAGGGCTGTTACACAGAGAAACCTTGTCTGGAAAAAACAACAAAAAGAACTCTGTGGCCACATTCCTGTAGTCTTTGAGGAGAGCAGTCTGAGGCTTCTCACTGACTGGGCCTGAAGGTCCCCAGGGAGGGGACCGAGACAGAACAATTTTCTTGGTTCAGTTGAAGACAGCCCTGTGATGATACGTTAGTTACAGGAGACATGCAGAGAGCCAAATGACTGGCATAGGAGCCACAGGGAGCTACTGACTAGATGTTGGGTACTCAAGCAATGGGTGGTCTTGCCAGGCGACCTTCTGCCTCTGGGATGAAGAGAGCTCTGTCCTGTGATGCTGTAAGCAAGCATGTGGTCAGGGTGGCAAAGCCTCTGCCCAGATGGAGATGCAGGACAGCCAAGCCAAGAAGGAGCCAACGTGGGGTTCTCTGCAGAGCTGAGCTCTGTCTGATTCAGCCATGAGGCAGGTGACCTGAGCACACCTGTCTCTCTCTTTCTCTGCAGAGGCCAGAAAAGGGAGTTGGATCCCCTGGAACTGGACTAACAGTTGTTAGCCACCAGGTGGGTGCTAGGAATCAATCCTGGGTCCTGTGAAAGAACAGCCAGTGTAGAACAGCATGTGCTCTTAACCACTGAGCCATCTCTCCAGTTTCCGGATTTTTGGTTTTGTTTTTATTTTAGCCAAAAGATTTGTGCAAAGGCAGTTAAGAAATGCACCAGTTTTGTGGGTACTTTTTTTTTTTAAGTCTTATGAGTGGCTTACTCTGCAATAATGGAGCACCTAAGTTGGGGTAACAGAGAAAGAATGGGAGTTTATTGGCTCATGGCTCTGGAGGCTGTGAATCCAAGGGCTTGGCACGGGCATGTGGTGAAGGCATTTTTACTGCATTGGATGCCCCATGGGAGAAGCAGAGAGGCTGGAATGGGTCCAGCTCATCCTTCTCTCAGGAGCCCACTCCCAGGTAGCTACCCTGCTCCCATGGTAGCAGTATCCACTCAAGAGAGCCAGACTCGGCCTGGTGTGATGTGTGTGCCCATTATTCCAGCACTTGAGAGGCTAAGGCAAGAGAATCAGGAGTAAGTTCAAGGCCAACTTCTGACGCTGTCTCATAACAATGACAGAGGACTACAGGTACCTATTGAAGTTCCCACTTCTCAGTTCTGTGCTGGGGAGGGAGCTGCCTCCTGTGACCCTCACAGGTCACTTTCAGACCACAGACTTCTGAGTTTAGACACTAGAACTTGTCTATAGAAACACTGGGGATAACAGTCATTTTTTGTTGTTTTTGTTTGTTTGTTTGAGACAGGGTTTCTCTGTGTAACAGCTCTGGCTTTCCTGTGTTGTTTTTAGTTTTTTGGCTCTTTTTGGGAGCCTGCCACCCAGCTCCCAAATAAATCACACACAGAGGCTTATTCTTACTTATGAATGCCCAGCCTTAGCTTGACTTAGTGTTTAGGCGGTTTTACTTAACTTATCCCGCCTACCTTTCGCCTCTGGGCTTCTCCCATTCTCTTACTTCTGTAAATCTTACTCTTACTCTGTGGCTTGCTGGTTGTGTAGCTGGGTAGCTGGCCCCTGGTGCCTTCCTCCTCTGGGTCCTCGATCTCCTTCCCCTTCTTCCCAGAGTTCTCCTTCTATTTATTCTCTCTGCCTGCCAGTCCCGCCTACCCTTTCTCCTGCCTTGCTATTGGTTAGTTCTTTATTAGACCATCAGGTGTTTCTGTTTTTGTTTTTCTGTTTTTCGAGACAGGGTTTCTCTGTGTAGCTCTGACTGTCCTGGAACTCACTCTATAGACCAAGCTGGCCTCGAACTCACAGAGATCTGCCTGCCTCTGCCTCCTGAGTGCTGGGATTAAAGGAATGTGCCACCACCACCCAGCCTCATCAGGTGTTTTACACAGGCACAGTGACAGCTTCACAGAGTTAGACAAATGTAACATAAACAAAAGTAACACACCTTAAAATAATATTCCCCAACAGTCCTGGAACTCTCTTTGTATGCCAGGCTGGCCTCAAACTCACAGAGATCTACCTGCCTCTGCCTCCTGAGTGCTGGGAGAAAAGGCGTGCGCCACCACCACCTGGCATAACTTTCTTTTTTTAGCTACTAGTTCTTGAGACTTTTAGACAATGTATTTTAACCATATTCACCCCCTATTTTCTTCGTTCTTTGGGAATTCTGGCTGGTAGCTTTCCTATCGGAAAAGGTCACGATGGTCAGAGGTAGTACACAAGTTTGCCGGACTGAAAGAAAAGGAACATCAACTTATCCACCCGATCTCACACCCAGGGAAGATCTCCACAGGAGGGAAGGAGACATGAAGACATTCTCAGACGTAAAAAAAAAATCGAGAATTTGTCGGTAGTAGGCTGGCCCTAAGGAAACGGGCGAAAGGAAGCTCTGGAACCTAAAAGGAAATCAGAGATTTGGGCCAGCAAGACGGCTCAGTGGAGAAAGGAGCTTGCTGCTAAGCCTGACCACCTGAATTCTACCCCTGGAACCTACAGGGTGAAAACCAATTCCCCAAAGTTGTCCTCTTACAGACACGGTGGCATGCACACACAGCTCCCCACCGGACCCTCCACATCACACAAAACAAATGAATATAAAATGAAATTGCTCTTAGAGAAGACATTTTACGATGCGAGGGAAGGAAAAAATAAAAGTTTTTTGAAAAGAAAAAAAAACAGTCTGCCAGGTATAGAGCCTCACACTGGGCAATCCTGCACTCGGGGGGCTGGGGCCAGAGGATTGGTCTGAGTTCAAAGCCAGTGTGAGCTACAGAGGGAGGCCTTGTTTGAAAGAAGGAGGTGGAACCTGACCAGGAACTTAAGATCAGAGCGTCTACCACCGCTCATTCGAGAAGCTTCTTCCTGCAATGGATGGCTGCTGGCACAGAGACACAGAGATGGTCAGCATGGAGAGAATAAGAGACCCCACTGTAACACGAATCTTACAAGGTCTTATAATAAAAAACCCGGAGCCAAATATTGGGGTGAAAGCTGAAAGATCAGAGAAGCAGAACAAGCCAGTCACAAGTTTTTACCT
Source organism: Peromyscus aztecus (assembly GCA_902168405.1). Lineage (NCBI taxonomy): Eukaryota > Metazoa > Chordata > Mammalia > Rodentia > Cricetidae > Peromyscus > Peromyscus aztecus. The sequence continues at coordinate 7,845 of CABHPQ010162331.1, forward strand.
CTAGGAAATCCTCAGTCTCAAGAGCGAGACTTCCTGTTTACTCACACCCTATGTACCTTTCTCTGCCCTGCCATCTTCCTTCCTTCCTAGTGCTGGGATTAAAGGCTCGTATACTTCCCGAATACTTGGTAGCAAAGGCCTGAGATCTCAAGTGCTCGGATTAAAGGCATGTACCACCATGCCTGGCTCTGTTCCCAGTGTGGCCTTGAACTCACAGAGATCTGGCTGGATCTCTGCCTCCCAAATGCCAGGATTAAGGGTGTGTGCCACCACTGTCTGGTCTCTATGTCTAATCTAGTGGCTGGCTCTGTCCACGAATCCCCACACAAGTTTATTAGAGTACACAATATATCACCACACACCAGAGTGCTTAGCCCTAAATGGGATGTCTGCATCACATACCTTCCAAAATTCTCAGAGATCTTCAATGAAGAGGATGTCTATTGTCAGAGCCAGAGGTAGTCCATGACACCAAGGGAACAGTATTTTATAGACACAGCGTGGAGGGGGCACACATGAACTCATAGCATGTGCAAGACCTGTGAAAGCTCAAGCCAAGACCCCAGCGTGGAGGGGAGAAGGTGGGCACAAAATCACACCACTGGCTGAGAAGCTACTGCCAGTTGGTAGCTCCTGCAAGAGGGAGAGTCGGTTTTCTTTAGTGATGTGACCCCTAGAAGGTCAACCGCACTCCAGGGCAGGATCTACTCCCAGGAGTAGCTGGGCAGCACAAATTAGACTCCATAGGTTTAAAAAGAAACAGAAGAAGGGAGAAGAAGAGGAGGAAACAACTTGTTAAGGTTAGGTGGGTAGGGAGCTGAGGTAGACAGGGTGGATCTGGGAGGAGCTGGGAGAGTGGGGGATATATATGATCAAAATACCCTATATGAAAATCCCAGAGGATTAATGAAAACTCTTTTATTTTTAGAGATTTATTTTTATTATTTTAAATCATGTATAGATGTGTCTGTCTGAATTCGGATGTGTAAATGTGAGTACAGGTCTCTGCAGCTCCTAAAATATTATTAAACATAAACAAACAAAAGTGGGTAGAAGCAACAGACTTGGGATGGAGAGAATGGCTTACTAGTCAAGACCGTATATTGGTCTTCCAGCATATGACCCACATTCAGTTCATAACACCATGTCAGGTGGTTCAAAACTGCTTGTTACTCCAGCTCCAGGGAATCGAATACCCTCTTCTGGACAAGGTAAAAAGAAAGAGCAACAGAGGGAACGAACATAAAACCAAAATCAAAGCCAGTCTTAAACCCTAACACAATAGCAATTACACTAAGTACAAATGGCCTAAATTTACTAATTAAAACCCAGAGACTGGTGGAGTGGATTTTGTTTGTTTGAGACAAGTTCTCTCTATGTAGCCTTGGCTGGTCTGGAACTTGCTTCATAGACCAGACTGGCCTCAGACTCAGAGAGATCCTCCTGCCTCTGCCTCTGAGTACTAGCACTGTTGCCTGTGCTACCACACTGACTTTAAAAAGGTTCGTTATTTTATGTGAATGTGTATATGCCTGAGAGTGTGCATATGCACCGCATGCATGGATGTGCCCATGGAAGACAGAAAAGGGCGTCAGGTCCCCAGAACTAGAGTTGTAGGTAGTCCTAGGCTGCCTGATGTGGGTGCTGTGAACTGAACCTGGGCCTTTGCAACAGCAGCAAGTGCTCTTAATGGCTGAGTCATTTCTCCAGCCCCTGCAGAGTAGATTTTAAATTATATTACATTTTATTAATTTACTGTGTTAATGTATCATACATGTTTGTTTTATGCATGCATTGTGTGTGTTTTATGGATGTGTATCTCACGTGTGTGCTTGTCATAGCACTTGTATGCAAGTCAGAGACAAGTTACAGACATCAGTCCTCTCCTTCTACCACATGACCGGAGGTCAGTTTCAGGCCATCTGATGGGCAACAAGTGTCCTTACACACTGAACCCTCTCCTAGCCTCCAGAATAGACTTCCTTTTTCCTTCCTTCCCTTTCCTCCCCCGCCCTTTTTTTTTTTAACTTTTATTTTATTTTTTTTATTTTTGAGACAGGGCTTCTCTGTGTAGTCCTAGCCATCCTAGAACTTGCTCTGTAGACCAGGCTGGTCTCGAACTCAGAAATTCATCTGCCTCTGCATCCTGAGTGCTGGGATTAAAGGTGTGCACCACCACTGCCCCAACCCTTTTCTTTTAAACAGGGTCTATGTAGCTCTGTCTGTGTTGGATCTCATCATGTAGACCAGGCTGGCCTCTAACTCACAGAGATCTACTTGCCTCTGCCTCCCAAGTGCTGGAATTAAAAGATGTGTGCCACCCTACCTAGCTTTATAGTAGACTTTTTAAATGACTCAAATGTAACTACAAGAAATCCACTTAAAGCTGGACATGGC
>CABHPQ010162331.1:10341-24260 GCA_902168405.1 Peromyscus aztecus
GGAAGGAAGGAAGGAAGAAAGAAGAAAGAAAGAAAGAAAGAAAGAAAGAAGGAAGGAAGGAAGGAAGGAAGGAAGGAAGGAAGGAAGGAAGGAAGGAAGGAAGGAAGGAAAGGAACCTACTTAAATACAGATATGCCTTAGTTTACAACCAAGAACTGGAGGCTGGATAGCCAAGAGACATAGGATAGAACTAAACATGACCAACAAAAAACAAAACAACAAAACCCAATGAAATGGTTCCTAATAATATTCTGCTATATTCATAGATTGGTGCCTAGCCCAATGGTCATCAGAGAGGTTTCACCCAGCAACTGATGGGAGCAGATGCCCAACATTAGGTGGAGCTTGGGGAATCCTGTGGAGGAGGGAAGCCAGAGGGGTCAAAGAAACCATGAGAACATGGCTCACAGAATCAACCAGGCAGGGCTCATTACAAGCTCACAGAGATTGAAGGGACAATCAGGGAGCCTGCACGGGTCTGTGCTAGGTCCCCTGCATGTATGTTATGGTTGTGTAGTTTGGTGTTCTTGTGGGACTCCAAACAGTGGTAATGGGGGCTGTCTCTGACTCTTGTTACCTGCTCTTGGAACCGTTTTCCTCCTACTGAGTTGCCTCGTCCAGCTTTGAGCCTAGTCTATTGTAACTTGTTATGCCATTCTTTGATATCCCTGTGGATCTGGGGGAGAGGGGAGGTGGGTGGGGAGCTGGGAGGGATGGAGGGGAAACTGTGGTTGGGATGTACTGTATGAGCGAATGATGATGATGATGATGATAATAATCAATAACAAGAAAGAGAGAAATCTATTTAAATAACAGATATGCCTCAGTTTACAACCACCATAAACTGAAAATATCACAATTTAAAAATACACCTACTAGACTAACAGCTGAACATTACAGCCTGGTAGCATGGTGCACTGCACAGACCAGCCTGTCTGCCCTGTGGCTGTACTGCTAACTGTGGGAGAGTAATACTACGTGTCAACAACCCAGGAAAAGACCAAATTTCAAGGCAAGTGTGAGAGACAAAGCTACATTTTAAGTTTTAATTACTGTGCCTGAGAGATCCATGAAACAAAAATGCCTCTGATCTGCAAGTCCCTTGCCCAAGGACAGATAGTTCCTGAAATGCTGGAGGCTGTTGTTTGCAGGAGATAACAAGACACATATTTTTCACTCCCCTAAATGAGTTTGTTTGACCCATCTGTGCTGATGTGCTTGATCACAGGTGGGTGGGAGGTATGTAGGCAGGAAATATGTCAGGATGCACACTTGCCCCCGATTGGACCTGATGGGAAATACTTAAGCTGCAAACTATGATTGTGGGCCATTTCTGGGGAACCTGGGTATGGACCTGGCCAGAGCCCATCCACCTGGCCAGTGTTTAATTAAAGCTTGCTTCAAATTTGGCTTTAAATTGTGGTAGTGGTCTTATTCTTGACCGGTGGGATTTACAGTATGGTTTCTATGGAATGCAGGATAGTTTCATGCCACTAGACAAAAAAACATTGCAAATTTGGAACTGCCTGTACAGGAAACATAGATGGGCTGAAAATAAAAGCATGGACGAAAATACACATACCTGGTGTCACAGTTTTACTTCCTGGAGCTGAGATAAATACCCCAGCAAACACAGATTGATGGGAAAGGGCACTGTGGCTCACAGTTCCAGGGGGTCATTATACCACAGTCAGGAAGATGTGGCAGCTGAAGAGGAAAACATGGTGACAGGAACAGGAAGCTGGCGGCTCACGCTGCATCTGTAGCCAGGAAACAGGAAGTGAGGTGAGACTATATAGCCTTGAGGCCCGCCCCTAGTGACCCACTTCCTCCACCTCTTAAAGGATCCATGAGCTTCCAAGTGGCCTCGCCAGCAGGGGACCAAGCGTTCAAACACACGTGCCTGCGGGGATATTTGCCATCCAAACGATAACACTCTGCAAAATGTAATCACAAGACATGGGTGTGACTAGCTCTCGAGGAAGTGCTAGGCCTAGAAGAGACGAGAGAGAGAGAGAGAGAGAGAGAGAGAGAAAGATCACACTAAGATGGAAGGGCTCAACCTCTAGGAAGACAGCAACTCTCATGCCTGATAAGGTCAGCAAAAGTCAACAGGAAAAAAAAAAAAAAAGAAACGAACAAATGTACAGTTGCAAAACCCTCTCTCAGATCCTAGGACAATGACACACAACTGACCAAGGACAGCTGCAATCTCACTGCTATTTAGCAAACATTCTGTCAGCCTCAGAATAACACTCTTTTCAAGGGCTCACAGACCAGTCATTGAAATAGGCTTATAGTGGATTTCGAGATGGCTCCACAGGCAGAGAGGTGTCTGTGGCCAAGCCTGACAACCTAAGTTTGATCCCTGTGACCCACACTGTAGAAGGAGAGAAGTGACTCCTGCGAGTTGCCTTCTGACCTCCGCATGTGCCGTGATGCAGGTCCCCAAGTAAACAAATAAATACTTCTTTGCTTGATTGGTTGTGGTTTTTTTGTTTTGTTTTGTTTTTGAGACAGGGTTACTCTGTGTAGCTCTGGCTGTCCTGGAACTCACTCTGTAGACCAGGCTGGCCTCAAACTCAGAGATCCACCTGCCTCTGCCTCCCAATAAATACATTTTGTTAAAAAAAAGTCTACATCCTAGCCTCAAGTAAGTCTGTCAACTTGGAAGAAATAGAACCATACAGGGCATGTTCTCTGATGTAACAGACTCTAAGCAGGAAGCAATAGCAGAATATGCTTTCCCAAGACTTGGAAACTAAACACACTTCTAAATAATCTGTGATCAGAGAAATCTCAAAAAAAAAAAAAAAAAAACCAAACATGCATGTTTTTTGTTTTGATTTTTTTTTAAGTTCTTTTTGAGGCAGGGCCTCACTGTGCAGCTTTGGCTGTTCTTAAAACTCCCTATGTAGACCAGGATGGCCTTCAACACAAAGAGATCTGTCTGCCTCTACCTCCCAAAGTGCTACGATTAAAGGTGTTTGACACCAGCAAAATTAATTTATTATCATCATTGTTGTGTGTGTGAGTGTGTATGTGAGTGTGTACGTGTGGTGCGAACGTGTGCCACAGTGCAAGTTCTCGACTTCCACATTTCTATAGGTTCCAGAGATTGAACCCAGGTCCTCAGGCTTGCACAGCAAGGGCTCTACCAGCTGAGCCAGCTGGTTGGCCCCTCAAAAGACATTTTAAAAACAGCATGGAGAGAAAACAGAAGCGGACTGCAGGCTGCCAGGCAAAGCTCCGCACTTGCGGGGGTGGGGGGGGTTCTAACGGAAGTGTTGAGAGCTCTTCACCTAACGGCAGCGCACCTGACTCGGGAAACACAAAATCTGAGCCGGCAGCCTAATCGCCCTTCTTAGGAAACAAGAAAAAAAAGGTTCAAAATAAAGTGAAACAAACAGAAGGACATGATCAATATAAAAGCAACAATCAATAAAAGTTTAAATCTGCAAAATGGAGAAAAGTCAATGAAATGCAAAGCTCTTTGGAAAAAAAGTAATCGTAGAAACGTCTAGAAAGACGGGCGGAGGGCGTGAGAAAGAAGACACAATTATTCACATCAAGGGTAGAGAGCAGACACCTCCAGGGCCCTGCAGACTTCAAAGGGGCAGGAATCTGGAGGCCTGGAGAGATGGGGCAGCAGCTAAGACTGGCTGCTTTTGCAAAGGACCTGAGTTCGAGTCCCAGAACCCACATGGCAGCTCACAACCATTTGTAACAATTCCAGAGGATCTGACTCCCTCTCTGACTTCCTTGGGCTCCCTCACACACTCAGGCATACACACACATATGCAATGAATGAATGAATTATTTACTTAAGTATCTTTTTAAATTTGTTTTTTATTTGTTTGTTTGTTTGTTTTGTTGTTGTTGTTTTCTTTCAGGACAGCGTTTCTCTGTGTAGCTTTGGAGCCTGTCCTGGAACTTGCTCTGTAGACCAGGCTGGCCTGGAACTCACAGAGATCCACCTGCCTCTGCCTCCCAAGTGCTGGGATTAAAAGCATGCACCACCACTGCCCAGCAACTTTTTACATCTTTAAGAAAACTAGGAAGGTAAGAGACCTCCTCTACTGGATAAAGAGTATCTACTCAAAAATCTGTAACTTATTCTTGGTGCTGAAAGCCTGAAAGCCTTCTCCCTAGGATGGGAAGTAAGGAGTCAGCTGCCAACAATCCGTTTTAGCTGTTTGATGTTGTTCCATGGTACCAGAGATGGAATCTAGACCCTTGAACATGTTAGGTGAGTGTTCTACAACTGAGTTGTATTCTCAGCCCCTTGAATATGTTAAGTGAGCACTCTGCCACTGAGCTGTATCCTCAGCCCCTTCTCTGTTTTATTTTGAGACATGGTGTCATTAACTGGCCCAGGCAACTCACCCAGCTTGCTCTCAAATTAGAGATTGCCCTGCCTCCGTCTCCTGTGTGCTGAGATTACAACTAGTGCTGGGAGTTCTTGCCACAGCAATAAGGCAAGAAAAGTAAACAAAATCCTTGCAGATCACAAAAGAAGAAACAAAAACATTACTTTTCTTTTCTTGCGCAAAGGATACAATTGTACAGAAAAACAGTTACAGAAAGCCTTCCTCCATAACACCTTGGGAAACCCCCGTCTGTAAGCCAAGCACTGAGGAGGCCAAGGCAAGAGGGTCTGTTTGAGGCCAGCCTGGGCTGCATACTAAGTCCCAGGTCAGGACTAAGTCCCAGACCAGTACCAACTACATAAAGAGACCACGGTAGAAGATGAAGCAGAGCCAGCAAGATGACTCAGTGGGTAAGGGCACACCAGTCTTGTAACCTGAGTTTGACTCCTGGAGTCCTTATAAAGACAGACAGAACCAGCTCCACAAACTTGTGAGATTCATAAACACACTGTGGCATGTATGTCCACACTCACACACATATGTAATGATAACTAATTAAAATAAGACTTCCTGGGATTTATAAATGAACCCAGCAAGTATACAAGACACAAGATTAACACATAAAAACTTTTTTTGGGGGGGGGGTGTTGAGACAGGGCTTTTCTGTGTAGGTTTGGAGCCTATCCCGGAACTCACTCGTAGACCAGGCTGGCCTCAAACTCACAGAGATCTGCCTGGTTCTGCCTCCCAAGTGCTGGGATTAAAGGCATGCGCCACCACAGCCCGGCAAAAGCTCAGTTTTATGTCTATTTACTAGCAATGGACGTGGAAACTAAGAATAAAGAACACAGTGTCGGGCTAGTGATGCACTCAGCTGGTAAGGGTTCCCACTGCCAGGCCTGACAACCTGAGTCCAGTCCTCAGGACCACGTGGTAGAAGGAAAGAACCAACTCTCAAAAGTTGCCTTCTGGAGCTGGAGAGATGGCTCAGTGGTTAAGAGTACTGGCTACTCTTGCAAAGGACATGGGTTTGATTCCCAGCAACCACAAGGCAGCTTGTAACTGTCTGTAACTCCAGTTCCAAGGGATCCAGCTCCCTCTTGTGGCCTCTGTGGGCACTGCACACATGTGGTGCACATAGAGTCATGCAGGCAAACATTCATACACACTAAAAAATGCTAACGTCACCAGGCATGGGTGGCACGCCTTTAATCCCAGCACTCAGGAGGCAGAGGCAGGCAGATCTCCGAGTTTGAGTCTAGCCTGGTCTACAGATCAAGTTCCAGAACAGCCAAGGCTACACAGAGAAACCCTGTCTCAAAAAAACAAATTTATATAACAATAAGAAAAAAGTTAAAAATATAGAACAATTATGCTCATGAACTTAAAAAGTCATAAAATAAACTTTCAGTTCTCCCTGAACTCTTTTTTTTTTTTTAAAGTTAGCTCCTCACTCCACAGCCCAGGCTGACCCAATTGTAGCCCAGGCTGGCCTTTAACTTGTGGTGATCCTCTTACATCAATACCTGGCTCTCCAACTTTTTTTCCACCACCACTGCCCACCTAGCTCCCCAAACTTTTAACATAGTGTCTATCAAAATCCAAGCAAGATGTCTGAATATCACAAACAGTATTATTTCAAAATTAACATGGAAAAAAGTCAAAGAAAGTCTAATATTTAAAATTAAATTTGAAAACTGACAATAAGGTGGAGTCACCCTGACAGCCACGGAGGCTGAGTGACAGGTGCCAGTCACGGAGAGCCAGAGACAAGTATATCAGGCTGATGCTGTCCAGGAGCAAATGCGGACCAACAGGAGGCACAGCCCTTCTGACATACAGAGGATGCTGGTGGGACGGGGGCATCTGTCACCCTGAGAAACCCAACCTTGAACGGAGCCTCCACCTATGACATTAACTCCGCATGGACAGCAGATCCCTGTGGGGCGGGTGGAGGTGGGTCTTATGGTTTGAGGGTGAAATGTCCCCACAGGTTCCTTTGTTTGACCACTTGGTCCATAGCCCGTGATGCTGTGTGGGAAGATGGTATAACTGTGAGGAGGTGGAGCCTTGCGGGAGGAAGTGGCCCTTGCGGGGGCGGGCCTTGAGGTCTAGCTTCCACTCTGCTTCCTGACTTCTGCCTGTGCTTGAGGTGTGAGGAGATAGAGTCCCAGCCATGGCCTCCTGTTACCATGGAGACGCCCTCGCCCCTCCTTCCCAACATGCTGGACTGTGCTCTCTCAAACTGTGAGCCAGAAACAAGCCATTCCTCCTTTGAAAGTTACTTCTTGTCAAGTATTTGGCTTCAGCACTATAAGGAAAGTAAGCACCTGCTGTTTCTAGGTAGCCTAGGCTGGCCTCCATCTTGCTGAGGTCCTCCTGTCTGCCTCCCAAGTGCTGGAATTATAGCTATATCTGGCAATGGATGGCAGACTTAAGTACAAAATGTAAAGTTGTAAATCTTGCAGGAGAGAGAGAGAGAGAGAGAGAGAGAGAGAGAGAGAGAACCTACATGAGGGAAAAAGTTCTTAGAGTGAACTCCAAAGCAACATAGAAAAAAATCCAAAATACTGAACACCATCAAAATTTGGAAATTTGGAATGGAGAGACGGTCAATAGCCAAGAGCGCTGACTGCTCCTGCAGAGGACCTAAGTTCAGTTCCCAGCATCCACATGGCAGTTCACAACTACTTATAACTCCAATTCCAAGAGATCCAACACCCTCTTCTGGCCTCCATAGGGACCCACACACATGTGCCATCCCTCTACCCACACACATACACATAAATAAAGGTAAATCTTTGTACAAAAAAAATTCACTCTGCTAAAAATCCAGTTAAGAGGAGTGCAAAGATGTCACAGACAAGGATAGAGTGTCGTTGTCCCTCAGTGGATGAAGGGAATTGGCTGCAAGACCCCACAGATGGCAAAAACCCAGGGAAGCTCAAGTCCCCCAAATACCATGGTAGGTACAAGCGCAGAATCCCTACACATCCTCTGTGACTTCTGGGTGCCTCACCACACCCCACAAAAGCGAACATTGTGTGAATAATTGTTATGTTGTGTTGTTTAGAGGAATAAAGACAAGAAAAACATCTTTACATGTTCAGCACAGTTTCCTCAAACATCTTCAATCTACAATCAGTTGACTCCAGGATGCAGAAGTCTGGGAAATCAAGAGTCAACCACTCTTGTCAATCACTGAAGATGTCATTGACCCAAGAACTGGAATCCAGGTGACAAAAACAATTGTCATAACTCATAGCAGTCCTATTAGAAAATGGCCAAAACAGGACGGGGGAGATAACTCAGTGGTTAAGAGCATCGGCTGCTCTTGCAAGGACTTGGATTTAATTCCCAGCACCAGTATGGTGGCTCACAGCCATCTGTTACTCCAGTCCCAGGGGGATCTGATGTCCTCTTCTGGCATCCTTGGGTGCACAGATATATGCAGGCAAAACACCCATACACATAAAATAAAATTAAAATAATAAAAATGGACATGTGCATGAAGAAATGTTTCACCAATGAAGATTCATGCATGGAAAGCAGGCACAGAATACACGTTCAGTCATCCACTGGGAGAACTCAAGCAGAGGCCAAGATGAGGCGTGGCTGCCTGCCTACGGAACTGCTCAAACAAAGCCAACAAACAGCAGCAACAGCATGAGAAAGAGGAGCAACACCCACTGTGGGTGAGGATGCAGGGAAACCGGGTCACATGTGCAGTGGGAATGGGAAACTCTCCATGTGTCCTGGGAGACTGTTTGGTGGGTTCTGAAAAAGAAAGCAAACAACTACCATGTGACCCAGGGATGGGTCCCTAGATACTCCCCTACATCCCCTACCATGTGACCCAGGGATCACCCCTAGATACTCCCCTGCGTCCCCTACCATGTGACCCAGGGATCACCTCGAGATCCTCCCTTACATCCCCTACCATGTGACTAAACAACCCAGCCTCTAGACAGCCGTCCTACCCCCCAGGCTCAGGTGTTATCTCAATATGAAAAGCATTTGCCACACAAGCATGAGGACGCGAGCTTGGATCCCCAGGGTCCACGGAAAACCAGACACAGTAGCATGTATCGGCAATCCCAGTGCTCCTCTGAGGTGGGAAGTGGAGGCAAGAGAATCCCTGGAAGCTTGCAAGATAGCTGCCCTGGAGTACCTATGGTAAACAACAAGAGCCCCTGTCTTAAACAGGGTGGAAAGCAAAAACTCACAACCAAAAGTGTCTTCTGACCTACACATACACACACACACACACACAAATATAAAAGAAAACCTATATCCCCGGTTAAAAACAAACAAACAAGAAACAACTTTACTGTATATAAGAAACTTTATTTGTAATAACCTAAACTGGAAGCAACCCAAATGTCCTTCAGTGGGTGAGTAGTTAAACATGAACATTCCCTCAGTGATGAAATACAACACTGGAGCCTCCCTTATGGTACACATATTTTCATGAAAAAGATTCCCTATTTAAAAAAAAAAACTCTGAAAATGATCATGATTATTACCTTTGTTCTTATAGGATATTTTTGCTGGGTATAAAATCCTTTGTTCTTATAGGATATTTTGGCTGGGTATAAAAATCCTTGGGCTGAAGTATTTTTCTTTCTCTTCTTCTTTTATGACTTTTACATTTAAAATAACTTCAGATTCTCAGCTTCAGAAATTGTACAGAGAGGCTGACTGCAGTGGTCTCCACCTGTAACCTCAGCTAGACTGAGGTAAGAGTATCACCATAAATTCCAGGCTAGACTAGGCTGCATAGTGAGAGCCTACCTAAAGATGTAAATGAAAGGGAAGAGAGGCAAAGTGCTTGCCTAGAGTATCCAAGACCCTGGGTTCAATTCACAGCCCTAGGGAAAAAAATGAACATCCCTCAGGGATCTCCTCTGGTGTCACCTCCCTAAGGAAGGGCAAAACATGTCTCCTTCACCCATTTTCAGGGATACAGGACTTGTGTTATGTATGCAAGTGGTACTCAATTAAGCTCTATCAAACTGTTCTGGTTCCAGATCAGCCTACACAGTCCATGGGCTGTGATGGCTTCTGTCCCAGCTCCTCATGGAAGTCTGACTGGGATACTGGTTGAATTCATCCACGCGATAAGGTGTTATTCAAACACCTACTAGGTGCCTTGAAGCATCAGCAAGCACCCCAAATCCTGTCTGATCCTGTCTGCTGAAAGTACAGATGGGTGAGGAAGGAGAAGACAACAGTGACCAGCATAAAAAAATAAATTACAGTCGGGCAGTGGTTGAGCATGACTTTAATCCCAGCACTTGGGAAACAGAGGCAGGCAGATTTGTGAGTTTGAGGACAGAACTCACACTCTACAGAGTGAGTTCCAGGACAGCCAGAGCTGTTACACAGAGAAACCCTGTCTTGAAAAAACAAAAATAAAATAAAAAATAAATTACAATCAAGCATCATGGCACATACCTGCCATGCTAGCACTTGGGAGGCAGAAGCAGGAGGATTGGGAGTTTGAGGCTAGCCTGGTCTACATAAAACTCTGTTAAGAAATAGAGAGAGAGAGAGAGAGAGAGAGAGAGAGAGAGAGAGAGAGAGAGGAAAAAAGAAAACAAAAGAAAAGAAAAGAACAGAAAAGAAAAGAAGCCAAGCAAAGGCAAAGCTAAATTACAAAGTGCCTGTGGGGGATCTGTGTTTGTTGCAAAGCCCGTGGAGGGTGGGGGTGCAGGGCTGACAGGTGGCTTAACGAGACACATTAGCAAGGTGCCTTTGATCTTTGAACTTTGAAGGGAACAGAGGAGGGCAGAAAGGTTCCAGACCATCATAGAGGGGGAGTGTCCCCAGGCCACCCAGTCTCAGGGAGGCCACAGTGAGCGAGGTACTGGGCCTTAAATGCTAGATGTCGGCTGTCCCTCATTCTCCAGACGTGCAGGAGACTGGGCCCTCTCTGCACAAAGAGGCAGTAGCAGGCAGCAAGAACTGGGCAGGACTTATGGCAAATGTGGTGGGTGGTCAGGAAGGCCCCACAGCCCGTGGCCCTGCCTCACACCAGGACCTCTTAGCTTCACCCATTGTCAGTAACAAACAGCCCAGGCGGGTTTTGGAAAGAGCTGTCTTGGTTACCTGCATTCTAATGCTCCCTGGTGGCTCCCTGTGGGCCATGATCTCTCGAGGACTTTGTAGTGTCCAGTGCATAAGTGCCCCTCATCTCGACACTTCCCTTATCCCTCACCAGTGGGTCTCCGTCCCTCCTGAGAGCCCTCCCACTGCATCTCCAGACAGGCCTGGACCTCTTCAGCTGGCCCTAGCAAGCCTCACGCAGGATCCTGGGCTCCCGGGTACTTGATATTCCACACGAAGCAGCGCAGCCCCGGAGCCTCTTCACTGTTGGATGCCCGCCGGACTCGGGATTAGAAGCTGCGCAGTGCAGCGCAGCACGTGGGGAGCGAGGGGATTTTATTTAGCGTTTAGGATTTATTCGTATATGTGCTGGGAGGGGGAGACAAATACGTATTTAAATCAAGTAAGTTAATCCACAGGGTTCAGGCTGACACTACCATGGAAAGGGTGTTTGCATATTAATCTCTTAACTTAAGGAGAGAAGTGTAGGAGAAACAGCCTGGAATCCACGAGGCCAGAGACAGGCAGGTGGTGGTGGGGCAGCCTGCCCCATCTCCCCTCCCACACACCTGCGGCTGGGGACTGGCAGAGGTTAGCAGGGATGCTCCTGGGTGCACCCTGAACCTCCCAGGGCCTCTGCCACAAGAGCTGTGAGATTTGACAGGCTTTCCGCACAAATGTGGCTTTCTCAAGCTCAGAGAAGTCTAGAGCGAGGGATGGGGGCGGGGTAGGGGGTGTCTGCCGCCTCCCTGCCAGGAACCAGCCAGCAGGAGATAAGGGCTCAGCCTGAGGACAGTCCCTGTGGACTGAGGGACCCGGGAAGGGGCTCTTGAGGACAGCACTATCTGAAGGATGTCAGAGAGACACAGCAGCAGCTTGGGACCAGAAGCTGGGGAGGGAGCCAGGGCAGGGCTTGGAGAGGGTTGGGGGGGGAGCACAGGTCAGTTAGAGACCACAGCACTGGCAGGGAAGAACAGAGGTGTTGGAGGGAGCCCCTGGGCTGGGGGAGGGGGCCCCACAGACAGCAGACCACTTTGGCCCCAGAGCCTTGAGGGACTTTGAGTTTTATTCCAGGCACATGTGAGGGACAGGGATGTCAGCCTATGCAGTCACCTTTGCAAGCAAGGATAGCCACTCTTCCCCAGGCAGGTGATGACCTTGAAATATTCCACCCACAGAGTGCAGCCCCACCTCTTCATCACACACCAGCATATGCATGTGACACATACATGTATATGTGATCCACCCCACACAAAACACACCAACACATGCATGCAACACATGCACACAAACACATGCACGAAATATATGTACATATACACAATGCACCACACACCTAACACATACACATGCATATATATAACACACTCACACATACCCCCATGTATGACACATACATGCATACATAGATATACACACAACACACTCATGTGGTGCACCAACACATGCACACAATGCATGTACAACACATGAGCACACATGTACAGAAACACACACACACACACACACACACACACAGCAGCAGCAGCAGCAGCAGCCTGGAGACAGGAGGGAAAGGTCAGAGGCCCAGGCCTGAGAGGGTACAGAGGTCCAGCAGCTGGCACTTCCTGGGGCATTGGGGTGCCTTGGTTCACACAGCCCCTTTTTAGAGACAGAATTCAAAAGGGCCAGAGAGAGGGGTTTACAGATGCAGGCATTGGCTTCCATCCCCAACACAGCCAAGAAAATGAAAGACACGTGTCCCAGGTCACAAAGGTAAGAAATGGTGGGGACGAGATTTGAGCCCAGCTCCTGCCTGACCTCCCAGCCTGTGGCCAGCTCAGTGTGGTCTGCCTCTCTGCCCTGTCTGTTCAGGTTCAAATCTCATGAACGCCCCTCTCCTCTGTTCAGGATTCCCAGGCCAGGTGGGGGCTTCTCCCTGCACCGAAGGCAGAGGGAGCCCGGCTGAGTCGGGAGCTGAGCTGATACAGAGTTGAGGAGGCAACTGTAGCTTGCTGCAAACTTGAGCACTCCACTCAAAGAATGGAGAGAGCATCCCGAAGGTTCCTGTTTCCGTCGAAGGAGGCTCCGCCACAGCCTGGGGGAAGGACCTGTGTGTAGCTGTCTGTGACCAGGTGCACCTTGCTCTCAGCCCCGGCGACCATGGACGCACACCTTGCCCACACCAGTGCTCGGAGTAGTGACGGGTATGAAGTCGGAGTGAGGCCAGGGTCCTGGTGTCCTTTGTGTTGCTACGATAAAGCACTCCGACCGAAGTCGACTAAGGGGAGGGAAAGGTCTGTTCAGCTTACAGTTCCAGATCTCTGTCCATCATCGAGAAGGTCAAAGCAGGAACTAAAGTCAGGAACGAAGGCAGGCCCATTTACTGTTCGGCACAGCAGTTCCTCTGACTAAGACACTCCCTTCACAGACAAAGAAGTACAGCGGGAGCCATGGAGGATGCTGCTTGCTGGCTCTCAGCCGGGCTTACACTCAGCCAGCTTCCTTATACTTCCTTACAGGACCATCTGCCTAGGGATGGTGCCGCCCACAGTGGGCTGGGCCCTCCTGCATTAATAATCAGGAAAGTGTTCCACAGACATGCTCACAGGCCAGTCTGATGCAGGGATTCCTCAGCTGGGGCTCTCCTCTCAGATGACCCCAGGAGTTGTCAGGTTAACAGTTAAAGTTTAGTCAGTCACTTCTCACAGGACCCAACTCAGAACCCACTGGCTTCTCAGAGACGGGGGCGGCCATGTTGCACCCCACCCGGCTGGGACAGGGCCCCCTCACTTCTCCTGCTCGCAGGCACTTTCTTCCTAGTGAAAGCCTGCCGTCAGGTTTCCTCCTGTGGGTCTAGTGTGCACACCTCAGTGGCTTCCCCAGATAAGCTTCTGGCCTGCAGGGGCTTGTAGGCTACTGGTTAAGCCCATCCTATGAGGAAGTCAAAAGGGCAGGGGCTGCCAAGACTGCCAGATGAATTACAAAATACCAAGTTTCATTGGAATTAGAGATTCTCAACACAGTTCTGAGTATAAGCATCCCCCCCGTCAGTATGTGAGATGTATCCACTCCACCCATCACTCGCCGTTTCTCTGAAATTCGTACTTAACAAGGTGTGCTTGTTTTTTTGTTTGATTGGGTTTAGCTTGGCTACCATCCTCCCGCCTCAGCCTCCCAAGGGTTGGGATTACAGGCTTGTGCCACCACATTGGACTTTGAACTTTGGTTTTTATTGGTAGTCTGGTAACTGTATGAAGTAGGTGTATGTACCTAGCAGCTTCTATAGAAGTCCCTAAACTGAGGCACATGCCCATAGGATGATCACTTAGGGGTGTCTCAGGATTACCTTGGGAAGGCGCTCTCTCTCTCTCTCTCTCTCTCTCTCTCTCTCTCTCTCTCTCTCTCTCTCTCGGTGTGTGTGTGTGTGTGTGTGTGTGTGTGTGTGTGTGTGTGTGTGTG
>CABHPQ010162332.1:4274-16382 GCA_902168405.1 Peromyscus aztecus
AAAAAACTGTACTCCACAAAATTGAAAAATCTAAAAGAAATGGATAATTTTCTCGATACATACCAGTTACCAAAGTTAAACCAAGATCAGATAAACAATTTAAAGAGACCTATAACCCCTCGTGAAATAGAAGCAGTTATTAAAAGTCTACCCCCCCCCAAAAAAAAAGCCCAGGGCCACCTGTTTTAAAGAAGAGTTAATGCCAGTACTCCTCAAATAATTTCACAAAGAGAAAGAAAGAAAACATTGCCCAATTTGTTTTCAAAGAAAGAGAATTTCAGACCAGCTTCCCCTATAAACATTCAAAAACACATAAAAAAAAATATCACCCACCATGATCAAGTAGGCTTCATCCCAGAGATGCTGGGATGGTTCAACATACAAAACAAACTGAAAGACAAAAACCACGTGATCATTTCATTAGCTAGAAAAGGCCTTTGACAAAACCCAACAACCCTTCATGATAAAAGCCCTGGAGAGATAAGGGATTTGAGGACAAACCTCAACATAATCAAGTAATTTACAGCAAGCCAACAGCCAACATCAACTGGAATGGAGAGAAACTCAAAGCAATTCCATTAAAACCAGGAACAAGACAAGGTTGTTCATTGTCTCCATACCCATTCAATACAGTACTTGAAGTCTTCTTAGCTAGAGGAAATAGACAAGGAGGGAGATCATAGAATACATTGGAAAGGAGGAAGTCAAAGTGTCTTTATTTGCAGGTAACCTTGGAACACATAGCCCTAACTGGATGTCTTCATAAAACCCCTCCCCAAAGGGCTCAGGGAACTCTGCAGAAGAGGAGGCAGGAAGACTATGAAATCCAGGGGACGAGGACCCCAGAACACGGCCCTCTAAATCGACAGGATCAATGCACATATGAACTCAGAGACTGAGGCAGTGTGCACAGGACCTGCACAGGCCTGCCCCACTTGGAGTCCTCGAGCTGAAAAGAGAAGTGGACACCCACCCTCTCCACCCCTAACCCAGAAGCTATGTCCAATCGAATACCACTTGCAAATGAAACTTTAGTTTGGTCCAAGGGAGTCTCACTGGGAAAACAAACTACTCTTAAGGGTAGGTTGTATACCCAACAGTAGATGGCCAACAGGAAACAAACTCAACAACATCTTTGGGAGCTTCCTTGTCTCATGATGTCCTGTACATTTTTAATTTTTATTATTTTATTTATACATTTTCTCTCTTTTAACTCTATGTGTATATATTATGGCTTCCAGCTCAGGGTTTTTATGGGATTCCTGAGTGTGCAAATGAGTGGGTCTCTGTATCTATATCTGCTTCATGTGCCTTTTCTCAGGCTCTTTTCTTCTGATTTATTTGTTCTGTCCTGCTCTGACATGTTAGGCCTTGTTTTGTCCTATTAGGTTTGATTTTATTATTATCCTTTAGAAGCCTGTTTGCTTTCTTCCTTCCTTCCTTCTTTCCTTCCTTCCTTCCTTCCTTCCTTCCTTCCTTCCTTCCTTCCTTCCTTCCTTCCTTCCTTCCTTCCTTTCTGGTTTTTCTAGACAGGGTTTCTCTGTGTAGCTTTGGAGCCTGTCCTGGAACTCACTCTGTAGCCCAGGCTGGCCTCGAACGCACAGAGATCCACCTGGTTCTGCCTCCCGCGTGCTGGGATTAAAGGCATGTGCCACCACTGCCCAGCTGCCTGTTTGCTTTCTAATGAGAGACAGAAAGGGAGTGGATCCAGATGGGAGGAGAAGTGGGGAGGAACTGGGAGGAGTAGAGAGGGAGGGAAAACCATAATCAGAATATATTATGGGAGAAAAGAATCTATTTACAATCAAAGGAAGAAATAAATTAACTTTTAAAAAGG
The DNA here is from genome assembly GCA_902168405.1 of Peromyscus aztecus. Lineage (NCBI taxonomy): Eukaryota > Metazoa > Chordata > Mammalia > Rodentia > Cricetidae > Peromyscus > Peromyscus aztecus. The sequence continues at coordinate 6,112 of CABHPQ010162332.1, forward strand.
GCCTCACTGTATAGCTCTGGCTGACCCAGAACTCAGTGATGAGCCTGTCTGCCCCCCAAGTGCTGGGATTCAAGGTGTCTGCCACTGCACCCAGTCCTGTTTGTTTTTTCCTTTATTGTGAGACAGGTTTTCATGCAGCCCTGGATATAGCTGAGACACTGGTCTTGAACTTCTGATGCTCCTGCCTCTGTCTCCCAAATGTTACAATTACAGGCATGAGTCATCACCCTTGGGTCCAAGTTCTCTTTCATTTCCTCTTTCTATTTTTAAAGGTTTTCTCATTTGGTTTTCTGCAGAGGAATGTTTTTTGCTTGCATGAATGTTTGTGCATCCTGTGCATACCTGGTTCTTAAGGAGGACAGAAAGGGGTGACAGATGCCCGGAACTGAAGTTACAGCTGATCATGAGCCATTGTATAGGTGTGGGGATAGGAGGAGGTCCTCTGAAAGAGCCTTTTCACTGCTGGGTCATCTCCCCAGCCTCATCTTTTTCTCTCCTCCTCTGTCTTCCTCTGTCTTCTTCCTTTTTTTTTGGACAAGATTTTACACTTGTAGCCAAGGCTAACCCGGAACTCACAGTAATCCTCCTGCCTCAGTCTCCTGAATTCTGGAGTTGCAAGCGTAGGCCACAATTGCTCAGCTTCAAAGGAAGCAGAGTTCTGGCTTTGAAACACAGCACAAGCATCACTGGAAGATAAACAATGGTGGTAAAAAAGAGGAGCTCAAACACAGCCTTGGGGTGGTCGGAGACGGCCTTAGAAAAGGTGAAACTTGATAGTTAAATGGCGCTGGTTACCAGAGGAAAAGTCACGGGCCACGGCAGAACCCAATGTTAGTTTTTAGAGCTTTATTAGGAGGGAAATGGGGGAAAGAGAGAGCCAGGCCTGGGGGGAGGGAGCAGAGCGAGAACAGAGAGAGAGCAGTGAGAAAACAAAGAGAGAGTGGGGGTCCGCATCTGACTTTTTTAAGGTGGGTACGTAGTCACCTGCACCAGCTGATGACGTAAGACGCCAGACCCCAAGGAGTGAGAGCAGAATCCTAACAGCAGGACATTGGGGTATTTCTAAATGGAGTGAAAAAGAGATGACATTCTGAATAGTGAATGGATGGATGATTCCCCATCATTGAAGGTCTAAACGCTTCCAAAACTTAGATGCATTCTATAATTGTATTTCATAGGGTTATTTAAAATAGTTTTAAATTTTTCCGCAGCATTTCCCACCTGTCTCTTGATCAAAGCTTCATGATCTATTTGGAAGAATAACTTTCATTATTTTGCTCCTTGGCACCATGATATGACACGAGTCCTGCCAAACCATTGGGTTTTTATCTAAAAATAACTTCAACCTGGAGATAGGCATGTGCCCACGCACACACACAGGTGTTCATGATGTCATCCTGGCAAGCTCTGGGGGAGACTGCAGTTCCCCAGGCAGGCCCCGCTTTGCGGCTGTGACCAGGTCAACCCCACGGGCCACGTGATGAGAAGAGCTCTGTTTTATTTATTTTATTTTTATTTATTGTGTGTGTTACAGGAGTCACCGCTCTTCTCCCACCACGTAGACTCCTGGAACCAAGCACAGGTTATCAGATTTGGCGGCAAGCTCCTTCCCCATGGAGCCATCTTGCCAGCCCGAGGACTCTGTTTATTGAGTTTAGTGTTTGCAGCCTCAAGTGTCTTAACTTTGTCTTTGCATTTGTGTTTTGTAAATAAAGTTTGATGGAAAGTGTAGATGCGATGGAGGCTTGGAACCTTGTAAGCCTCTTGTCATAGCTCTGCTTCCCAGGATGGGCGCTCAGCTGCTGGCTCTCCCATGCTCTAACACACCAGTTGTTGTCTGCTCTGCTTTGCCCAGCCCTGGGGCCACTTCTGACAGGGGTGGTACTGAGGTCATGGGTGAACAGAATATGTTCTGTCTAAACCTCTCATGGAGACCAACTTAGGCATATTGTACAAAGGGTCTAGGTGGGAGAGGGGTGACATTCAATATGTTGGGTTAGGGAATGATGGAAGGCATCCATCTCTGCTCTGATAGGCACTATGCATTTATTTAGTGGGTATTTTGCAGAGGTTAGCATTTCATTCATCTATGATTCCAGGTACCAAGGGCTTTCAAGTACTTAAAGGCTTGAATCTTTATGGTAGGTGTGGGATTGCTGCATGCCTTTGGTGCCTTGGGGTGGCTAACCATGGGAAAAGTGGTTAACTTCCTGTTTTTTTATTGGGCCAAGTATCCTTGTCCCATGGCTGGTGAGAGTATGACCCTGGTAAACTGGTGAGTGTAGAGTTTGGTGAGCCCAGCAGTTAGTGTCTAGGGCCCCTCTAAAGTTCTGTTTTGTGTAGCAGCTGCATATGGCCATGGGAGAAAACGTGACACTAAGTATGATTGGTCAAGAGAAAGATAGCTGTAGAAAAGACAATACTTTCATATGTCAGTAGCTTTAACTACACTCTTCATATTCTCCAAGTTTGGTTGGTTAGTTGGTTGTTGGTTGGTTGGTTGGTTGGTTGGTTGGTTGGTTGGTTTGGTTAGTTGTTATTTGTTTGTTGGCCATTTGGTTAGTTAGTTTTGTTGATTGTTTAGTTGATTGTTTGATTGGTTAGTTGGTTGGTTTTGTTGGTTGTTTGCTTGGTTGTTTGTTGTTTTGGTTGTTTGTTGGCTGTTTGGTTGGTTGTTATTTGTTTTGTTTGTTTGTTTGGATGATTAGTTGGTTGGTTGTTGGCTGGTTGGTTGGTTGTTGGCTAGTTGGTTGGTTGGTTTAGTTGGTTGGTTGGTTGGCAGTTGGTTGATTGGTTGTAAGAGGATTGTGTGGCCAAACCAGGGCCATAACAGGCTCCCCTGGCAGCCCTGACATGGACCAGGCCTTAGTTTTGGTTCACTAGAATGGGCTGGAGCTGAGCAAGCAATTCTCAGGAAACCTCAACTTAGGGGCAACCAATCAACAGGTGCCCCACCCCAGCCTCCTGCCGTCATAGCAGGCGCCCCCAAGCCCCTTCTGCTGGCTCAGCAGGCACCCCCAAGGCCCTTCTGCTGACTCAGCAGGCCCCCAAGCTCTTTCTGCTGGCTCAGCAGATGCCCCCCAGACTTCTGGTAGCTAAAGATGCTTTTCCTACCCTCTTGTCATCAAGCCTCTAGACACTAGACCCCCCTACCACCAATGGGCCCCTAACCACTACAGCCTCCTACCAATCAACTCCCAAACTAATCTTTCCTCCACCAATCAGCACCAGATTAATCCCTCCTCCCTAGATTTCCCTAACTCTTCTTAAAAGGAGCTTGCAACCCCCCTTCGGGGTCACTATTTGCCACCCCAACATGCTGGAGATAACGCTCTTGCTGAATTGCATACATGACTGTTGGTCTTTCTTGGGGGCTTCTTTCGGACCCTAACAGTTGGATGGTCGGTTGGTTGGTTGGTTGTTGGTTGTTTGGTTGTTTGGTTTGTTTGTTTGTGGGTAGTTGAATGGTTGGTTGGTTTTCCACTCTGGACATCTGGATTGCTTTCTCATTCATTACTGTGACAAAATTCCTGACAGAGGTCGGCATTTAGGGTTGCTCAGCTCAGGTTCCAAGTCTCTAGCCACAGTGCCTGCTGTACTCTGTGCTTCCAGCCCATGCCTGTGGTCCCTTTCCCTCTCACCATGCCTTGGTTCATCCTGAACGCCAATGTACCCTCTGCCTCAGTGCCAGAGAGACTCCTCACTGAGCTCATTCAGCAGTTGGCACAAACTACCTGCAAGACAGCTCACTACAAAGCAAAGACCTCCTCTTAGCTTCCGGCATCTAGAGACCACTGTGCACTCTGCAGCCTGCACAGCAACACCTCTCCTTCCACAAGCTGCCCTCCGGCTGGCAGGCTGATGGCCGGTACGTTCGGCAGCACTGGAACGACTCCATTTTTGCTTGAATGCTACCCTGACGTCATTTACCTGCACCTCGGTGCGGAAGCCTTGGTGCTCACAGTACTGTGTGCTCCTCCAGTAGCGACGCCCATCTGATTGGGAGAAAGAAATGGTTTGGAGTCAGACAAACGAACAGACAAATCTGACCAAGACAAATTAGTAAAGGAAAGGGTAATTTTGGCTCATGGTTGCAGGGCACAGTCCATTGCAGCGGTGACGGTGGCTGTAGCAGGGTCAAGAGGCTGCTAATCACACTGCATGGGAAACAGACAGATGAATGTACCAGGGTTTCTTTTGGGCCACCAACCAGCTTCCAAATTATGACCTGGAGACTTATTAGAAGGTTTTTAATGCTCGGCCTTAGCTTAGCTCTTATTTTAATCTGTTTCTCTTTATCTATTATTGCCTTGGGGATTTTTACCTTCCATTCGTTCTGTATATCTTACTTTCTGCTGTCTCCATGTCTGGCTAGCTGGTGGCTGCCTGGCTTCTGGCCCCGGGTGTGTGCCCCCAGTTCTCTCTTCTTCCTCTTCTCTCATTTTTCTCTCTCACGCCTAGATGTCTACTTATTCTGTCTGCCTGTCAGCCCCGCCTACCCTTTCTCTGCCCAGCTATTGGCCGTTCAGCTTTTTATTAGACCAATCAGGTGCCTTAGGCAGGCAGGGTGAAACAAATGCAACACATCTTTGCATAATTAAACAAATGCAGCAGAAACAAATGTAACACATCTTTGGGCTGTTAACAAAGGCAGCAGAAACAAATGTAACAGACCTTCATGTAGTTAAAGTAACAGTCCACAGCATAAACAAATGTAGCACATCTTTGCCCAGTTAAAATAACATTCCACCACAGATGAATGCTGGCTAGGTTTTTTGTTGTTGTTGTTGTTGTTTGGGTTTCCGAGACAGGGTTTCTCTGTGTAGCTTTGGAGCCTGTCCTGGAACTCACTTTGTAGAGCAGGCTGGCCTCAAACTCACACAGATTCACCTGGCTCTGCCTCCCAAGTGCTGGGATTAAAGGCGTGCGCCACCACTGCCGGGCTTGTTGACTAGTTTTTTGGTTTTTTGTTTTTTTGGTTTTTCGAGACAGAGGTTCTCTGTGTAGCTTTGCGCCTTTCCTGGGACTCACTTGGTAGCCCAGGCTGGCCTCGAACTCACAGAGATCCGCCTGGTTCTGCCTCCCGAGTGCTGGGATTAAAGGCGTGGGCCACCACCGCCCAGCTGTTGGCTAGTTTTTTAATGTCAACTTGACACACGCTAAAGTCATCTGAGAGGAGGGAACTTCAGTTAAGAAAATGTTTCCATAAGATTGGGCCATAGGCAATTTCTTTAATTAATTACTGATTTGGCAGGGTCCAGCCCACTGTGCTTCCAGAAGAAAGCAGGCAAACAGGCTGAGCAAGCCATAGGGAGAAAGCCAGTAAGCAGCACCCCTCCATGTCCTCTGCATCAGCTCCTGCCTCCTGGCTCCTGCCCTGTTTGACTTTTTGCCCTGACTTCCTTCAATGATGGAAGCGTAAGACAAATAAACCCTTTTGATGGTAAAATGGCGCTGTTTGGTGACGCTGGTTGCCAGCAGAAAAGTCATGGGCCATGACCATGACTACCAGAGTTACAAAGAGTTTTATTAGAAGGAAATAGGGGATAGGAGGGGAGCCAGGCCTGGTAGGGGAGGGAAGCAGCGGGAGGGAGCAGAGAAGAGAGAGAACACAGAAAGAGAGCGCAGAGAGAAAGGTGGGGGTCCGAGTCAAGCTTTTTAAGGTTGGGGATTGTGTGACCACACAGCGGTGGATGCATCGTTGCCAGCACCCACTGATCATGTAAGATGTAAGACGCAGGACCCTGAGCTACACATGTACAGAATCCTAACACCTTTCCCTCTCAAGATGCTTTTGGTCATGGTGTTTTATCACAGCAATGGTAGGTAACCCTAATTAAAACATGGTACTTAACAGACTTCCTTGTTTTTCTCTTTTTATTCAGTCCTGGACTTCAGCCCGCAGGGTGGTCCCTTCCTTCTCAGACTTCTCTGGAAACATTGTAGACACCCAGTGGTGTGTCTCCTGGGTGATTCTACATCCTGTCAAACAAAAGGCTTTGCTCTGTATTTATTGAACAGCATAGAAAGCATCACGTTGGGAAGGGATGAGGGATAATATTTCACGGAAATCCGTAACAATTTTGCAAGGGTTTTTTGCTGACTTTACTGACCCCAACTGACAAAAACTGATTACAGAAAAACAAACACTGTCAAGCAACATCCTTATGTTGCTTTCAATTTTTATGGATTTTTGTTTTGCTTTCACCCTGTTTGCAGCTTTATTATCATCACATACATGTGGTGATATTTTATTTGTGCTTTAATAAATAAAGCTTGCCTGGAGATCAGAGGAAAAAACCAGCCACAACACAGAAGTCATGCAATGTTAGCACACGACTTTAATCCTATCACTTGGGAGGCAGGGATCTCTGTCTGGATCTCTGTGTATTCAAGGCCACACTGGAAACAGAGCCAGGTGTGGTGGCACATGCCTTAAATTCCAAAACTAGTTAACCATGGAGGTCTGGAGGTCTGCACAGACAGACGGGAAGTGACAGAGCTGTGTAGGAAGAGGAAGTGATGTAGCTGGACAGAGAGCAAATCAGATGGCAGAACAGCAAGGCATATTGACGTGGGTAGATAGGAAGTAACTCGCTTTTGGAAGCTCCAGAGTTGGTGAGGTAAGGTTGGCTGGTGGCTTTCCCTATTTCCCTGATCTCTCTAAGGCTTTCACGCCTATATTTGGTTCTGTGTTTTTTACTTAATAAGACCATTCTACACGTACACACATACATTTCTTACGGGTCAGCCATAAGGAAGCATACACAACTTAAGATTAAAATTATGTATTAGTTTAGGTTGTAAAAGCTGATTACCTGGGAAAACCAAGGCAAGGAAGGTTATAGCTGCTACATTGTTCTCTTAAAGGCAGGTTAAACAAACAGGCTGAGTACACAGCAGGATCCTGGTCTTAAGCTTAGATGATCTCAAGGTGTATTATTAACTCTGACTGTGAGGTCCAGCAAAAGTTCCAGTCTCTTAGGATTGTAAGAGAGATTCTCATCACAGTGTATTACCATGCCACAGTTGGTTCTTTTTTTTTTTTTTTTTATAATTTTTATGGGTTCTGGAGATCAAACTCAGGTCCTCAAGCTTGAAGGTGAACACTTTCCCAATGGAGCTGACTCTCTAGTCATCCTTAAATATCATTTGGAAACAGCCTCACTCAGTTGTCCAAGCAGCCTCAAATTTGTGAGAGGCCCATGTCAGTCTCCCCAACACCTCGAACTACAGATAATGTTCACCATATCAGCTCCCCACTGCTCCTCCCACCTTTTATTTGATCTTTATTCAGGGTTTCAATGTGTAGCCCTGGCTGGCCTAGAACTCTCTTTGTAGAGGAGGCTGGCCTTGAACTTAGGCATTGGCCAGCCTGTATGACCGGAGTGCTGGGATTAATGGCATGGATTAACCACCACACCTGGCTCTTGACTGCTTTTGAAGCGAGGAGCCCTTGTTTTCACTTTTCAGTGGGCCCTGCAAACTATGTAGCTGGTTCTGTTTGTAGGCATTCTATTTATTTATTTTTCTCTAGGTTATAAACTGCATCGTCATAAACAGCGAGAGGCCTTCCAGTAGTGAAATAAGCCAATTTTTACAGCACGTAGTATTTATTATTAATCTTCAATTATGTTCGATGGGTTTAGAAAAGGAGAAGCATTTTTCCCATACCCAGAAGACTCACTGTGTCATTAAATTCACTTCATTGTATATGGTTTTAAATTATTAAGCAGGGAAGAAAGTTTAGTAATCGGTAAAATTCCATTTCACATTGCAACAACCTCTTCTCTAAGCATTCTTGATATCACAGAATGATGATAAAATGCTGCTTATGTATAGATGCTATATTACATGAGATAATTTATTTCCGGCACAGAGGCAGTCAAGTCTTCTAAGACTGAAATAAGCATTAAAATAATTGAATCTTTGAAGTACATATTTCTTGTTGATATGATTAATGTCTTCTGTGTTTAGAAAGTGATACAGCTTGGTAGAAAGATCCCAAGATGACAAGTTAACTCTCAATTTTCTCTTTGTAAAATAAAGACCTTCAACTAACTAAAAAAATTTCTAATGTTTCTTCAAGCCCTGGAGCTCAGTAGTATTTGACTAGTATGCTTTCAATTCTCATGGGGGCACACACATGCATGTATATATATATATATATATATACATATATATATATATGTATATATATATATATATACACACACACACATATTCTCTCTCTCATATTATTACTAAGATATTTTACATAGCTGTGCATCTTGGAACATGTTGAATGAAAGAAAAAGAAACATCATAAATTAGCTCAAGTTTTGAGAATCTGTGTTATATAGAACAAGAGTATAAAACACACATGAACTAATACTAAAAATAACTGTAAGGTAACCACTACCAGGCTAAGACTATACCACCACCAACTCTACTCTGCCTCAGAAACCCCTGGTTTGTCTGTTTCTGAAAATGTCCTCTCCCAGGTCCCCAGGAGTGACTTTCTGTGCTCCCATCACCCCCCACACCAAGTATTAAACCTAAGGCCCTGCTACTTAAAACTGTGGGCATTCAGGATAGTGTGGCCATAGACACTAAGGATGTTTGAAAAGATACATAGGGAATCCCATTGTTTTATAGTCACATAAAATTACATATTAGTTAAAGTTATGCTACTTGGAGGGCTCCTACTACCCCTAAGAGCCGTAGACTATCTAACAAAAACTCCAGTACTAGGTATGAGCGCCTCCTTTCGAACTGTTGGTCAGGGAAGTTCCAGAGACCCAAAATAGTATAGGCTATTGCTGTTGCCCTTTGTCACCTCCCAGAAGTGGAAGATAAGTCCCCATTGCTGAAGACATCGTGCCATTCAGACACAGGACTCGGAGGAATTGAACTGGACCTGACCCAAAGCCTCCGCCCTAAGGACCGACTTTCAAAGTACTAGAAAGCACTACTCCAGTTGACCAGGGAGAAAAACAATCAATAGTTCTACCCAGCTGTGAAACCTATGAACCCCAACAATGGCCAGCAGGCGAGGTATCCCTAAAGGTACAACAGCGGCACCTTTTTTGGTGGTAACTGACAGCTTTCTAACTGACTTAAAGCTTGCCCAATAGGAGGGAGATCACGCCTGCTAGTGGACGCCCAGCCCACCACCTGCAGCTGGTGAGGCCATGGATCTTGTAGGAGACCGTATTACTGCATTTTCCTAAACCAGTACAGTTCCTAACCGCATTCTAAATGCTCATCCTTAGACCCACAGGTAAGTGTCTCTCTCACCCTTCATCAGAGAAGTTTATTTTTTGCAGTAGAGACCACTACAGAAAGTCACAACTGATCAAAATGCAGAGAACTGACCATGGGGTTCCCAGCCTCACTTGTTACACATACAGTCCCAAGGCTCAGGGAACATCGAGGAAAGTGGGAGAGAAAGACAGACTGTAAGACTCAGAGGACCAGGAAGTCTGCTACAATCGTGTGTTCTAGATGTGGTAGGGAAGCTATGACGATGAATCTATGAAGTTTTGAAATATGGCTGCTTACACAAGACCCGAACAATGACAATACCCGTTGACACGCCGACATGGATGGATGTCTTAGTTAGGGTTTCTGCTGTTGTGATAAAACACCAGAACCAAAGCAACTCACCCAGGTAAAGGTTTATTCTGCCTACATTTCCACATCATAGTCCATCATCGAAAGAAGTCAGGGCAGGAACTCAAGGCAGGGATCCAGAAGCAGAAACTGATGCCGAGGCCACGGAGTAATACTGCTTACTGGCTTGCTCCTCATGGTTTGCTCAGCCTGCCTATTTCTACAGCACCCAGAACCCCCAGCCCAGGGGTGGCATTGCCCACACCGATCTGCATCCTCCCAGATCAATCATCAATCAAGAAAACACATCACAGATTTGCTTATAGGCCAGTCTGGTGGGGGCCTTTTCTAAACTTAGGTTCCCTCTTCCAAAATGACTCTAGTTTGTGTCAAGCTGATTGGAAAACAAACTAGCCAGCACAGTGAGAGAAATCTCAACCACCCCTAGATGAAGAACTACAGGCAATGAATGATTGCTGAGGAAGGGAGAATCAGTCTTCCCTGGGAGAGTTCCCTAATTGATTATTCAATAACCGTGGTCAGCCCTAAACATATACACACATAGACACACACACAGGCACACACACACAGGCACACACACACACACAGTCACACAGACACACACACAGTCACACACACACACACATACAGACACACACGCACACACACATACAGAC
>CABHPQ010162333.1:0-61708 GCA_902168405.1 Peromyscus aztecus
TGTATTCATGTGCTCATATGTGGAAGCCAGAGGTTCATATAAGGTGTCTTCCTGTGGAGCTATCTTTTGGTGGGGGGCACATGCTCTGGGGCTTCAAGAATTGCAACAGTGCTGACTCACAGGAACAAGAGGCTGGTGGTCCACAACACAGCAAGGTATAGTAATTTCCTGTAAATTTCAAGCAGCTAAAGGAACGGCCTTTGAAATTGTCTGCCATGAAGAAATGGTAATGATACATGTAGGCTAATTTCAATATTACATAATGTAGACATTGTTGAAAGTCACACATCACCTCATTCGTATCTACATTTTCTTATTTTATGCACCACTTAAATTTAATTTAAAAAAAAACAAGGAAAGAAAAGAAATTAATTCTGCTATCAACCTAAAAAAGCAAGTAAGAAATATTATACTAGCATCTACCTGAAGAAATAGAATCCTGCTGAAGTCTAGATCTTAGCCCAGTATGGCTCATGTCAGAAAATATTTACATTGTTTAAGGTCTTAGTTTGTTTATAGCACCAATATAAATAATTATATATTACATATAAAATAATAGGATAAATTAAAAGTTTTAGAACAGATTTAGAATCATAGAAAACTTACTAATGAAAGTTCCATATACTCCAGATCCCATCTCTCCCATTGTGAACATGTATCATACATTAATCATTAAATAAAAGACTGATGGTTTTTACTAAATAGTCTGTTTCATGCAAATATGTTTGATTTTTTGTGTATGTTCTCCTGTTCAAAGGGGGAGTACAAAGTACAACCATTACCCCATCCAAGCTCAACACTGTCTCAGAGTGCTTGTTTCTGACAACCTTAGCAGTCTTACAAAGCATACTGAGGTGCTTTGTTTAGTTTCCCTCAGTTTGAATTTGTCTGATATTTGAGGAAGGGGTTATGGGGAGATGGAGAGAGGAGGAAAGTTAAAGTGAAGAGTCACTCTCATAGGACCATATTGAAGGCAGTTAACCCTGTGAATTCCTCATCAGGTGTGTTACCAAGGTCAGTACCTTTGGATTCAGCAATTGCAAAGTTATGGTCATTTAGAGGAGTCAAGTTGCCTTGCTTTTTCATGCATGTGTGTGTGTGGGGGGGGAGTGTTTCTGTATTGTGATTTGTGCATCTGTTGGCTTATGTATTTCTCCCAGTTTTATTTGAGAATCTAATTAGTGACAAGCATACTCATGAGGACACAAAACCCCAGTACCACCAAGAGAGGAGAAAACAGACTGCCTTTAACAGCAGCAACACTAAGCTGAGAAAGATAAACATTTAAAACTAATTAGAGCCCAGTTTGACACTACTAATGTCCATAAAACAAGAAAATGATTCTGGAATGTGCTGTGAAGTTTTCCAAATTATTTATAATACAATAGAAATAGTGACAAATGAGATAAAGTCAAAGACTGCGAAGAAGAGAGAATGGAGAACCAGAAATGTTGAGTAGAAGGAAGGACGGAGACAATCAAGAGTGTAGAGGAATGGGGTGGGGGAAGTACGGGATTTACAAATGACTACCCAATAAATAAATGAAAATAAAATTTGATAAATGTCTGGAGTAGAATTTTAAAAAGCTTTATAGACTCAAATTACTAATGGAAGTGTATTGAAAATTAAAAGGGAATATGAGACAAAAAAATCAGTAACTAAAAGACAACATGTTGGGGTTGCCTGTGTTCTCTAAAACTGCAGTCTATCAGGTGGATAAGGTGGTGGGGCCATGGTAATTGGACAGTCTCTTGCTTCCCCCCACTGCTACACACACACACACACACACACACACACACACACACAAAAAAAAAAAACCCACACACACACACACACCATTCAGTCAGAGCTCACTTAGTGTACATTGGATAGTTCTCTGATGCCCCAAACTTCTGTTTTTACTTTGTAAACTTCTGTTTTTTGAACACCAAGAACCTCTGCAGTCTACACATGAGTCTGTAGTCTACAGGCTGAGGCATGGTCTCCCACCTTCACACACCATGGGGTAGCTAATGTTGTAGACAGGGGATCTCTTTGAATGTGTCAGGAGTGAGAAAGCGAACAGCACTGAGGACTCTGTTGGTGAACTTGCCCTTGTACTTGTGAAGCACTAAATGCCCCAACTATCAAGTAATTCACTGGAGCTTCAGCGTTCACAGACCTGTGACTGTCAGCCTTGAGGCACATAGGTGACTCCAGAGGTTTATACAGCTACTAACCTTAGAGTCAAGGCAATCCTATTCCAGTTATTCCCAGGTCATATATCTCTGCCTTACCACCAACTCTAAAGACTTGGAGCCTGCTGCTCTGTATACCCCTCAGCTTATCAGTATCCTCACCCTCCATAACTGTCCCCACGGCTGTCATTTGCCTGCGGCTGTTACGCGTTGACCTAGGCTCCTTGACTTGTGATTGTTGCGTGTTCCCAGGTTCCCAGCATAGCTGTCAGCTTTAATGTAGCAGGTGCCCCTTGATATGGCATTTTGCCTCAGCCCCTGAGCCATGAAACTCATCCCCACTCCTGACCTATCCCACTGGAAGAGTCCCTGTCTCACCAGAACCCCAATTGGATTTCCAGAGAGCCTGAACTGCCGGCCTTGCCCCAGGGGAGAGGCTGACTGGCTTACCTCCCTTGCCCCACACCAGCGAGCCAGCCGTGTGGCTGAAACCCAGGAACACTTCTTTTGTTTCTAAGCATCTTTTGGCTGTACTGTCATCCCTGTGTGATGTGGTTCCAGGGCTGTCCTGTTATTTCTCTGTTGAAAAACACAATGCATCCTTCCTTATCCCTGCTCTTCTGAGTCGATGAATGCATCACTCACAATGCCATCCTACCTCAGATGCCGTTATCACGTTGTCCTGACATGTGAATGAATTGGAGCTGAACATATGGTTGGAAATTCTAATGTAATTCTTTCATATTTTAAAAAGGAGTCTGACAAAATATATGAAAAAAAATCTAAACAAGCTTAAGAAAATCTAATGAATGTGCCAGGTCTAAGTTCTGACAGACACTTGAAGGAACGCCTGTCAACAATAGACTCAAGTGTCAGCTCTCTAGTATGTACACTTCTTTTGTTTCATGTCACTCCAAATGTCTTTGCTTGGAGGTTGTTTGGTTTGGTTAGGTTTGGTTTGGCTTGTCAGGCAATGCTGGGAATGCATTCTAGAGCCCCGATCTACCTCTGGTCAACGTTGGCAGCACTCAAATTTCAATCTTGCTACAGTCTTTGAGGATTCATTTTGCTCTTCTTAGCTTCCAGCAATTCTTTTTTGAGAAAAGAGAAGTCACAAAAATCTGTCTTGGTTCATGGAACAGGGTGGAGAATCTTTTTTTCTTTCTTTTTTTGTTGAATGACTTACATGGAAGAGAGGAGGAAGGGATGAAGATACTTATTGGTATCACTGGCTAAATGGTCCCTCTCTCTGCTCCAGGGATTCCACCCTCAAAACAAATGATGGGTGGACAAAGGTGAAAATGATGCTAGCACACTGTTAGAACAGACTTTCCCACCTGTATGTTCTCAGAAATCAGTTCCGGGTGTATAGACAGTGACTCCATCTCCCTGCCTCTGAAAACTGTCTCAACCTGTCCTTCAGGGCGTGACTGCAAATGTCATCACTTCCTCTGTGTGCCTTGATGTATGAAGGGTGTGAAAGAACTCAGAGAACCCTGGATTCCAAGGCATTCTAAAAGGACATCTGTAGTTTGCCAGACAGGGCACAACTGGATTCCCTAGAGTTTATAGATAAGGGAAATAATGAAAATGTTCTCATCGCCCGCCCCCCCCCCCCCCAACTTGCTGCAATTTTGAGTCAGTGACTTTGTAGTTGTGGATCTTCTGCAAGGAGAGATCAATTGATTCTACTCCTATCATGTCCCTTGAATCTGTGGTTGTCTGTCTATTAGCAAACGCATACACAGAGACAAAGTCAAGATGCAGACCTCCATGCTGCCCGTCAGTGCCAGCTCTGTGCTGTGTTTCTGGATTCATGATTCTCCCTACAGTGATCCTTTCTGTCACATAGATTTCTTCAGTGTTTATCTAATTAAAGCCAAGCATCAGACCACATCCTCCCAGGTGATCCTTTCACCTGCAGCAAAATTTCTCCAAAAGAAGAGAAAGTAGATTAAATATTTTAAGTAAGTGTTGCTGGAGTAGATCTGAACAACCAAAGACAATAGGAAAACTTCGACAATTGCATCCTACAATTTTCCACTGAATGCCAATTCACATCATAAAAAGGGATGTTTGATTTTTACAGAGAAGGTTCGGATATTTCATCAGGTCTTAGGAGGTAGCCATTTCAGTTACCTTCAAACATGAATAAAACCAAAAAGTCCTTAAGAGAATGTTGGAATGTTTACATCACACTTTACAGTTTCTGCAAGAAAGTGGGCAAAGTTATGGCCAAACTGTTTAGTAGGATTTGTGGTGCTTTTTCTGCCTTGCCAAAGATTTCTAAATATTTTGAATATGTATCTATCTTCAGAATGACTATGTCTGCAATGGGGACTGTTTCCAGGCAGCCAGATCTAGGGAAGCACCAATTGTCTGAGAAACAGAGCATCTTCTAACGTATGAGGCTGACACAGAGAATGCTGGCTCCGGGGGGGATTCAATGAGGTGTGGAGACAGTAAGTGGGACGACACACATTCAGCCCGTGTCAGGCCCCTTCTTACTTCTCACCATTGTCAACATCTTAGTTTTCTGCTGGAGTCTTTTTCCCGTTTCCAGTTCCATGTAATTCTGAGGGAGGCATGCAAATACTTTGATCATTAATTGAAATTTCTGTCTAAAAACTCATCATCCCATCCCTGACTCCAGACCATCTTTGAATTACAAATTTATGTTCTGAGGGTCTCGAGAGATGCGTCAGTGGTTAAAAATACTAACTCCTCTTCCAGAGCATGGGGGGTGAACGACAAAGGACCTAGCATACAAAATGTACCAGGTAGAACCTAGACTCAGGAATGTGTTTAAACAATTGCTGTGGTTTTGAATATTGTTCCAAACTCTTAAGACACCGTCTATATTAAAACTGTGTTGTATTCTTTCTCCTTTAGTTGGCCAAAAGGGTACCAGCAACTTTTTGATAGACAGTCATGTACGTCCCCTCCATTTCTCATATTCATCCTCTCAGTAGATCAGTTATCAGACTGAGAGATGCAGTCATCAAAAAGTCATTGGCAAATGACCCAAGGAAGCAGTTTCCATGCACCCACCCTTCTGGTCTTCTCACTCTAAATCAGTGGTTCTCCACCTGTGAGTCATGACCCCTATAGAGGGGTCATAGATCAGATATCTTGCATATCGGATATTGACATTATGATAGGTAGCAAAATTACAGTTATGAAGTAGCAATGAAATAATTATATGGTTGGGAGTTACCGCATCATGAGGAACTGTATTAAAGGGTCACAGCATTAGGAAGGTTGAGAACCACTGTTCTAGATGGAGATGTGAGGAAATGGACCTTCTAGGTGATTCTAGAATCTAGGCATTTGAGGAACACCATAGGTGCAGGTACCCTGTTTATTTTATTGGTTAATTTGTTCGTTGACAATTTGCTACAAATACCTAATGCATTCTGGCTGCTCTCGCTCCCAGCCATCCTCCTTGTCCTTCCCAGCCCTGCCATGCCCACCTCCTCCCTACAAGCACTTTGCCTACATTTGTGTCTTTTGTTAGGTGATCCACTGGCCCTAATCAGGGTTGTCTGTGTTTGGAGGCATGAAGCTACTCATTAGAGATGCAGATTTTTCTTGTCTGAGCTCACAGACTTGGTGAGAGGATAAAAATCATTTCTCTAATTCCAAAGACCCCATGAACACAGTAAAGCAATCACTTTGTGTCACAGATTTGAGGGCAGTGCTAACTAGCAATAACAAGTTAGCCTAATGATTCAGTCACTGTTTTTGAATTTTTGGCAGGTGTATTTATAGCCTAAACCTATCTTGTCATGTTTTTCTCCCAGAATTGCATTTAAAACTTAGTCACTTCGGTCAGGCAATGGTGGTGCACATCTTTAATCCCAGAACTTGGGAGACAGAGGCAGGTGGATCTCTGAGTTTGAGGCCAATCTGGTCCACAGAGTGAGTTCCAGGGCATCTACACAGAGAAACCATGTCTTGAAAAACAAACAAACAAACAAACAAAATAACTAGTCATTTTGTCATGATTCAATCATAGCTCATTTCCCTTCATTGTTGTATAGCATTCCATTGTATAAATACACTTTAGTTTATTCATGCATTCTGCTGTCAATTAACACTATTTATTTCTAGTTTAGGAACTATTGCAAACAGTGCTGTTAGGAACATTTTTATTCATGATCCCTAGTGTACATATTCACAAATGTAATACTTAGAACTGGAATGGAAATGTTTCCAAACTAGTTATGACGATTCAGAGAGTAGGCGAGTTTTGTATGGTCATTCTCTTGCTGGGAAGCTTTGAGAACATGGTCAAGTCCTCTCCAAAAGTCTTTTCCAAAACCTATATTTAGGGAGTTTCTGGATGTTTTCTATCATAATTTAGCATTCAAATCAAGTCATTTATTCTGTTTATGAGACACCGAATTTGCTGAGCAAAATTACAAGCTTTCTGATGAAGCCATCCTCAAAATGATGTCCCCTGTGGTGTGTTAGTAAGAAAATAGTGGTGAACTTAAAAGTAATGATAGAGCTTTGAAAATCAAAGAAACCATTAATAAGTATACAAAAAAATACTAGAGCCCCCATCCACTTTCCGTTTTCCTTCTGGACTCCCGTCGGAAGACCTTTTTCTAAAGCCATTTTATTCCTCGTCCTTTAATTCTGGTGGAGTCATCACTGTTTGAGTCTTTCCCAGTCCTCTCATGAACACAAAGAGACCACAGACTTCCAGCATGACATGTGCCTTCCTTTGTTTGCCCAGGCATTTAATTCCTCTTACCACACACCTGGCCACCTGCAGTGACAGCACCACTGGTCCCAAACAGACGTGTGTGACACACCTTACCAGCTGTTGTTTCCCCCTTTCATCCTTCCTTGTTGAAAAATCCCACTCACTCTTTGCGTCTCAAACCAAGCATCACTTCGCCACAAAAGGCCCTTTATCAAACCAACTCTCCTTGCTAAGCTCTCAAAGGATGTTTTCTTTATTGCTTTCATAGGTTTGGGGCAATTTGGAAGAACGAGAAAGTGTAGTTGAAATCACAGACTGGAATGCAGGCGGATGACCAAGATGACGGTGTAGACTTTGAATTTAGCACATTGACGTAATAAGTGAAGGCGTTATCAGATGTGATAAGAGTTCGGTAAATAAGGATTTTAATGAACCTCTCCAAATGCCTGTGACACAGGCCTATTTTGAGGGACTCCCAAAGCGGAAGAGGCTGTGTTTGAAATCTACAATAAAAACAAGTGCAGCACTCAGTGCTGGTAGCTTATGGTGTCGTCTTTCACGATCCTCTTAAGAACCTGCTTGTTTGGGGCTTGCTGGACTCCTAAGTGTTGGGTTAATGTCGGTTAATGTTTCTGAGGATATTTTAAGCACACACAAAGAAAGCCTTTCCGGTTCTCTGCAGCATTTCTTCCTAAGTGTGTTCTGTTGATTCGTTCACCCACCTGCTAACGCTCTCCTCTTTGGAGCTTGTTGAAATCTGGGAAGCTCAGTGAAGGAGATTGCTGTTGGAAAAAGTGATGGAGATGGTTGACTCTGAACGTGGGCGTCCTAAAGAAATAGTGGATGGAAGGATTTGTAAGGACAAATGGACCAAGAGGGCCTTCTGCAGTTAAGAAAGCACACAGGGAATGACCACAGCTTTTGGTCATGGAAATGACATGGTAAGGTTCAGGAAACAGTGAGTGATACCAGTGGAAGACTGGAAGCCAGGAAAATGCACTATTACAATAACCCATAACCCATTTGATACAGTAATTGTCAATAGACTATATGAGAAGGGAAAGGGTGGAGATGGCTTGGGAAGTGTGTTCCTTTGGATGAGAAATGTCCGCACCACCCCACCCCTAGGCTCAGGTCCCAGTGGGTGGTGCTCTTTGTGGCATCATTATGGACTTTTGGGAGGTACAGCCTTGCTGGAGGAAGTACATCATTGGGGGTGGCTTTTGAGAGTTCATAGCTTGCTCACTTCCAGTTTCCTGTTTGCAACTGAAGATGTGACCTCCCAGCTCCCTGCTCTGACTGTCTGCTGCCATGCCTCCCCTACCATTATGAATTTTCCCTATGGACTAGAAGCCAAAATGAACTCTTTGTTCCATATGTTGCCTTTGGCCATGAGGTTTTATCTCAACATCTGAAAAGTGAATAACAGATAAAACAAATTTTTAAATTTTCATTTGAAAAATAGTTAAATGTATGACATCAAATGAGGCTTGCTACAAAATTCACAAACCTGTCAATTCACAAACCAGGTCAAATGCTTGATGATAAAAAAAATAAAACTGTTGTACTGGCTAATTTTGTGTGTCAACTTGACACAAGCTAGAGTCATCAGAGGAAGGAGCCTCAATGAGGAAATGTCTCCACGATGTCCAGCTGTAAGGCATTTTCTCAATTAGGGATCCGTGAGAGAGAGCCCAGTCCATGGTGGGTGGTGCCCTCCCTGGGCTGCTGGTCCTGGGTTCTATAAGAAAGCAGCAGGCTGAGCAAGCCATGGGAAGAAGACAGTAAGCAGCTCCTCTCCATGGCCTCTGCATCAGCTCCTGACTCCAGGTTCCTGCCCTGTTTGAGTTCCTGCCCTGACTTCCTTCAGTGATGAACAGCAGTGCTGAAGTGTAAGTCAAATAAACCCTTCCTCCTCCACTTGCTTTTTGGTCATGGTGTTTCATCACAGCAGTAGAAACTCTACCTAAGACAACTGTTGGGTTCATTTTTCTGAAAGCAAGCAAAAAAATATTAGGAAGGGAACTAAAGAGTGAAACTTCTTTAAAATCTTTTCACTTAGGGAATTTAAGGATAACAGAGATAAAGGAGAAAGAACATAAACTTCACATAGTTAAAAATACCACTGCTAAAATTTGCTATACTATTGGAACAGAATCACTGTAGTGATACAGTGCACCAATTGAATACTAGAGTTTTCCTACTTACATTGTAGTGATTTATTATGTCACTACAATTTATTCTCTGGGTACAAAATGCTTCCAATATGACCAGATTTTGAAAGTGATGACTGTTCTTAACAAACATAGAATGCCAGTTTACTATTTTATAATTTTGAGAAGAATTGCTTATGCTCATTTAATTGTTAATGGAGCTGTGAAGAAAAGTTTATAGGCCAGTAAAACATTCTAATAAAAAAATTAAACACGCACACACACACACACACACACACACACACACACACACTTGATACAAGACAACTGGAGTTGAGAATTCTCATAGGTTGTTCCTGAAAAACATTTCAAAAGGCTTCTTTCAATAAGTCCCTTTTGTATAATTTGTTCTTCCTTGTTCAGTTCCACACTGAAAGGCACATTTTTACAATGGTGTTCTAATATCTCTGATATCTCTCTAATCTAGGAACATTTGAACAATCATAAAAACAGCTTCAAAATTAAAAATATCCACTTATGTAATTGTTGTTTACATTATTTTCGCTGACATTCTCCACCGAATGAAAAGTTAGTTAAAACGTATTTCCCTTGTTAAGAATTTCTTCTTTGGAACATTTAGGATATTTACATTTCACTCCTTTCTCCAGTCCTGTAATATCTGTTCCTTTGTAATCATACAGCAGGTTTCAAGACTAGGGATTCAGATTCTTTTTTTTTTTTTTTTTAGATCTTTTACCACAAAAAAATAAAATATAGTTTTTAAAATTAGCTTACAATGTAACAGGTTTCCTTATGGCATTTTCACACATACCCCATTTTGGTTGATTTACACACACACACACACACACACACACACACACACACACACACACACACACACACTGGTTCCTCACCACCCTACCCCCAACTGTACCCTTTCCCCTTCTACTTCTAATTTGTATCTCCTGTCCTTTATTGCCCTCCTAGCTCATCAATTAAAGCCTTGTTTTCTCCCTTCTCATGGCCACCTTTCTAGTTTCCTGGCCAGTACCCACGTGTACTCCCACCTAAGTATACATATTTAACCATCAGAAGACAGGATCCATGTATGAGAGAAAACATGTGGTGTCTGCATTTCTAAGCATGGGTTGGCTCACTTACTATCATATTTTTCATTTCTACAGATTTTCCTGCAGATTTCATGCTTTCATTATCCATCCATCTGATGGCAGGCATCTAGGCTGGATGCTGCTGCCTTGCCACTATAAAAAGAGAAACAATGAACACGGCAGTGCAAGTATCTCTATGAGGAGATATAGAGTTCTTTGGGTGCATGCCCAGGAGCAGCATAGCTGAGTCTTATTTTTAAATTTGTTTTTGAGAAGCCTCTACACTGATTTCCATAGTGGTTGCACCAGTTGAGAGTTCCACCAATAGTAACTAGGGTTTCTCTTTCCTCCCCAAACTCGTCTGCTATCATTTGTTGTCTTGATGATGGCCTTTCTGGCCAGGGTGAGATGAAATCTCAAAGTAGGTTTAATTTGCATTTCTCTAAACTTTAGGGATGATGAACACTTTATGAAAGTATTTATTGAGCATTTGCTTTTCTTTCTGAGAACTGTCTTTTCATTGCATTGGCCCATTTCTTGATTCGCAGCTTTGATTTATATCTTGGTGTTTAATGTTTCAGCTTTTTATATATTCTAGATGTTAACCTTCTGTCTGGAGTATATTCAGCAAAGATTTTCTCTGATACTTTAGGCTATCTGTCCATTCTGTTAATAGTTTTTCTTACCGTACACAAGACTTTTAATTTCATGAAAATGCCATCTGTCCATGCTCGGAGCTATTTTCTGTGCTGTTAGAATCCTTCCCAGAAATACCTTGCCTATCCTAAAAGGCTTTCATTTCCTCCATAGATTTCCCTGTGACATAAATATGCCTACCACCTTGAGGACCTACTGTATACTGCCCCTGTGCCCACACCTACCGGTGGCCACAGTCCTGATGAACGTCAAGTCTCCCTGTCCATGTGGTCTTTGTCTGATCTGTCTTTATTTCACAAAACACAAGTTGAAAGATAAAAGGAAGATGCTGATCATGGAGCATTAGACCAAACACAGAAGCCTGTGGGAGAAGTACAGGTCAGAGGACCATGGCACCATCTCCAAGCATGAGGAAAAGAGAAATCTATCTGAAGTGACTGCAAAGGCTAAGACTGTAGGGAGTGCTGTGACTATGAGCGTTGTTACTTACCTATCTTGTTGCTCTGACAAAACACCTGAAGAGAAGCAACTTAAGAGAAGAAAGGTCTGTTTGGATTCACAGTTCAAGAGATACAATCCAATATGGTGGAGGAGACTTGGTGATGGGGCCAGCTCCTGTCCCTGGGGGCAGGAGGCCATTTGTACAAACCCTTGCAGAGGAAGGGAATGCCAGTGCTCACGTGGTCTTCTGACTTTCCACTGTTTATCCTCAGACTGTGAGTCCAGCATGAGACATGGTACCATTCACATTCAGGGTGATTCTTCCCTTCTTCTCTCAGCTGTATCCAGAAACGCTCGCTTTTGAGATATACATCCAGAGTGTATCTCCTGGATCACTTCAAATAAAATCAAGTTGGCATTGAAGGCCAATCATTGTAGAAGCTCTTGAATACTTAGTTTGAAAGGCCAGAGATAGCAAGAGTCAAAAGACAGTGAGTTCATTTTCCTCATCACCTGCATCAGGAGTTCAGTGTGGAACAGTCCGTTGTGTGAACAGCAGACAGCTTCAGTGAAGACTCAGTTGGCAGATACAAGCACCTGTGAAAGAAGCTTCCTAGTCTACTCTAATTTTGCCTGTGTTTTTCCCCCCTTGGGTTCTATTTTCAACTTCCATCTTTTTCCCACTTGTCTTTTATGGTCCATTGCTGCAGTATAGAAGTCTAGTGGACCCTCAAAAGTCCACAAGCTAAATAAAGGCTTGGTACCCAGCATGATGCTATTGGAATGCAGTGGAACATTAGAAGGCAGATTCTAGTGAGAGAAAGTTAGGTCATTGGATTGTTCCTTGAAGAGACTGGGTGATCACAGTCCTTTTTCTATTCCTTTCCAGGACATAAAGAGAATGGCTTTGCTTGACCAAACTCTACCACCACGATATGTATGCTGCTTCGCCTTGGGTTTTAACAATGGACTCAACTAATTATGAGCTGAAAATTTCAAAGCATGGCCCCAAATAAACTTTTTCTGTTTAAAAGTTAATTATCTCAAATATTTTGCTATAGTTATAGAAACCTGAGTGACACACTCAGGAATATTATAATATCTTTCTAATATAGTTCATGCAGCTTAATGCACATAGTTTCTGCTCAATATCTAGATGTCTCTTAGAAGAGACAATGTCTCTTAAAAGCTAACACAACACTACAAGACACCCCAGGCTTATGGAGAATTCATGTGTACTTTTTCTAGCCTTTTTAGCGCAGGTACTGTACCTGGAAGTGCAATGGCCACAGCAAAGCCTGCCTGGAGCCCTCTAGCCCCAAGCTATCACACCCAGTCTTCAAGTCCTCCAAGTGAAGTTCCAGACACCATGAAATAGTGTCAATTCATCCCTGCTGCGCCGCTTTTAGATTCTTAGGATCACAAAAATGAAAGCATAATGAAATAAGTGTTTTGTGCCACTAAGTTTTAAGTTGGTTTTAACCCAGCAATGATAACCAACATGGTCTCTCTCTTCAATACAAGTTGGGGCCAAATTGGAATTTCTTTCTCTTTTTCTTCTCAAGTTACTAGAATATATTGGCATTTTAAAGGCTTTCATCAAATTTTGGCGGGTAACAAAAAATAAAATAATACAAAGAATGTAGAAATAAGTGTCCTGTGTGGCTTTTCCTAGGATGGTATGAACAAATACCCATTCATACCAGACAACGCATTGATGACTGACCAAAGCAATGATTCCACTCAGTGAACTAATGAACATGGGTAATTATTTACAAGAATGTGGCTGAGAGGTTACTTAGGAGCATGGGTGACTCCCAACAGCTAGATCAGCAAAACCTAGCTCATGACCTCATGGAAACTGCATTGAGGGATTCTGTCTTCAGTTAGCTTTCCACATCCAGTGTACTCCAGCACCTGCCAATTTGTATTCAGTGGGGGAAGGGACTGAGGATAATGGATGGGATTCAGGTTGAGGGTCCTGTGACTCTCCCTCCCCAGAATCTTACAGGGTTTATTAATAGCACCGTTACAATTTCTGAAGACCCAACTATCACTGTCATTTAGTTTATTTCATTTTCAAGGTTGTCCCTGCTCCATGGTGGTGATCAGACAGTCACAAAATGCCTGGAGGATAAGCCTCCTCTACGATGGCACAGGGAATTTTATGCTTACAAGATTTCCTTTTTTAAAAATTATGTATTCTTTCACATTTTTATATCTATATTTCTTTGGTCAAAGTCCCTCTCCCAAGTTCTTCTACTTTTTTGCATGATGTTTTATATGTGTGTGAGTATGTGTGAGACAGAAAGAGAGGGGGGAGAGAGAGAGGAGAGAGAGAAAGAGAATTTAATTAAGGTTGTCTGCATAGGTATGGGTTAGAGCATGGGCAGTAGGCCTGTGACTTGGACATCCCTGAAACTGAACTGCCTATAGCTCCTTAGGAAGGATGGTGGTCCATGGTGAAATGTTGATGAGTCCTTCTCTTTCAGGTCTTATGCAAGAAGGTATTGCTGCTGCGAACTCAGTGGTGCAACAGCATGCTGTGTCCAGAGGACAGTACTTTACAGCACTCTTTCCCACATTCCAGGCCCCATTCTCTCTGCCTCCTCTTCTACAGTGTTTCCTGAGCCTTCAGGCAGTGATGCAGTTAGTTGATTCAGGACCGAGCACTCAACTGTCACGTTTTCAGCACATTGACCAGTTCTGAGTCTCCGCAGTAACTGTTACCCACTAAAAATGGAAGCTCTCTGAGTATGGCTGAGAGCACACTAATCTATGGGTACAAGCATAAATATTTTGAGGGAAGTTCAATATTGTGTCCATTGGGCAAAGCAACAGTATTAGGTTCCTCCCTGGGGCTCTTGAAAGATTTACAGTACCAGGCATGAGCTCTTCCCGTGGAATAGGCCTAAAACCCATTCAGAAAGCAATTGACTACCCCCAGAACATCCCTGACACTACTTCACCAGTGGGCACATCTTGCCTGGCAACATGTGATTCGCAGGGTTCAAGCCAGGTAGGAATGCTGATGACTTTTCTCCCTCAACAGCCCACATAGAACCTTCTGGCATCATGAAAGCCAGCCAACAGAAAAGGAGCTTCTAGCTCAATGCTAAGTTGATTTCTCCCTATGTCCTGCAACCAAAGTATGTATTGCCTTTAGTAACAGTGCCTTACCATCTGTTTGTGATGGGCTACCAAGAGGAATGGCAAGAGTCTGTGTTGGTTTATGAGCCTCTGGGGCCTCTCTGTTCAAAGAGGTTTCTTATACTTAGCACTGAGATGGTTGGTTTGTTTGTTTTCTTGATCCACAGCTTCCAGTAGCATTATTAACCAACAGTTTCTTCTTTTTTAGTACAGTTTTAACTGGCTTAGAAGATGGGTATACACATGGATTTTTCACACACCCTTCATTTTGGTTAACTCTCCTTCCCTATCTTCTACCCATCACCATCCCTATTTAAACTTGTCCACTCCCAGTGTCCACCCCCTCTACTTTTACATCATCTTGGTTCTGTTACACGCCCTCCCCTAAAGAATCTCCCTCCATGACTTGCTGGTCCCTTTCTAGCTTCCTAGGTTAGATTTCTGATATGAATATATATTCTTAAACTCTTCTTTCCATAGGTCTTTACAGTACATTTCTTAGATTTGTATGTATTGATTATTAATGCTAGCGCACCTGTATGTGGGGGTCAATGCACACTATGGCAGGCCTGTAGCAGTCAAAGAACAACTTTGTGGAGTCTGTTCTCTCCTTCCACTCATATTTGTTTTCTGGGTAATTGAACCGGGTCACTGTGCTTTGTGGCAAGAGCTTTCACCTGCTCCATCCTGACACCCTCTGCCCCCATTTGTATTTCTTGTTCCACAAAGAATTTCTCTGTCCACATACCAAGCCTTCCAGGGCAAGCAGTACAAACACGGAGTCCCAGATGAACAATGCAATGCGGTCCATCATTAGACACGGGAAACCTACCCATCTAAGCACAGAAATGCTCCCACCAACCATTTCTTGGAGAAGGTGGATGATACCTCCCCCAACAAAGGACAGTGACAGGGTCTTAAAGGATATCGTGTGCCTGCTAAATACCTGAGAATCAACAAAAGTTGTGAAGAAGTAAATGGAAAAATCAAATTGCCAAAGGAACACCAAAATGATCAGTGGACAGAAGTGGGGTTGTTTAACAGAGCCCGGCAGTGCAGAGCTGGGCCCTCTGCCTGGGCCTCTAAAGGCAGTGAATGCGAAATGGACAAAAGGAAGCCCGTCTCCAATGCAGCTGGACAGACCGTGTGAGCACCACCTGCCAGCCCACAAACCATATTTATTTTCATCTAAAACTTTACTCTTACAAACCGTATTGCCAGAGAAATAAGTCTTTAGTCAAAAGCTGCTTGATTCTTTTTCATTTCAGTGTTTAATTACCAAGCTATTTTTAAGCTAAGTCCTTTTAATTGAGTATTAAAAATACCTGTGATGAAGGCTTTTGAAACTCCTGGTAAATTTCACCAAATTCCCCTTTCCATTTATCCTTTTCTGCATATGATTTGAAAAAAATCAAAGCGATTTTATAAACTTGAAAGGCCATTTTACTTAATAAGTGTTAATAGGGCTTACAATTAGAGCCATGAAAAGCCACTCGACAACTTCAAAGAGAAATAGCAATTAAAGACATTCGATTTTAGAAAAGTTCACAGCATTATTTCAAAGAGTAGAGGTTAAGTGTTCCACAGGCACGCTGCATCTCTAGTGTCTCTGGTGGCATAGGATGGGGCAAGGATGGACAGCAAACAGCATTTATGCTGACATAGAAAGTCAACCGCAATCTTAAAGGCTCAGTGCAGAAAAGCTGACCTCATAAAAACGTCTGTAATCCAAGCCAAAAATGTAGGATTCCCTCTCTCTCCAAACACCTAAACACTGAACGAATTCAATATGCTACTTGAAAATATCCACTGTTACAAGAAAACATGATTCCCTCTGTCATCTAGCTGCTGGTGAAGACAGTTTCTTGGTCAAACACTCGCTGGTAACTGGTGCCCCTCTGCAGCTTTAGAGGAATGCTGAATGGCAGGTACTGCCTGCCATGCTGGAGATAAACCACAAACGGTTTGTGCTCAGAGTTTGTCTTCAGAGACTTAACTACACTGTTGTGCAGATCTATTCTATGATGACATGGCCAAAAGTGTTTATTGAACTCAATCTTTTTTAATAAGAAAACCATCAAGATTTCTCTTGCTCTCATACTCCCAGATGTGTGTGTGTGTGTAATAGTGTTTGTACACAAACAGTTTGACATCTTTACATATTTTGAATATTTTATACTTTTCATTAGAAACACACAAAGCTGTGGTATCACGGCAAATAACACACCCTTAGGAAAGATACTTTTTCAAACACTTCCAGATATTTTCCCCACCTTTTAAAACTGAATTTGGCTTTTTGTCTCAAAGTCAAGCTATATACAATTTAAACTGAGAAGTCACCAAGAAAAGCTTCTGCCATGTAATGGTTCACTCAACAATTTTTGTTTTTACAATCGGCCACACTAAGCACTCTCACAGCTTAAGAGTGCCACCTGTGTGCCAAGTTGACAAAAGGTGGACCTCTGATGACTACCTTTCACTGTCAACTTGACTGGCTTTCTAAGCACATCTGGCAAGGGGTGCCTCTGGGTATGTCTGTGACGGAATTTTCAGAGAAGACCCACTGACAGGCATTCTCTCCCTCTGCTTCCTGATGGCTGAGATGTGAACTGCTCTGTGCTCCATGTGTCCCCATGTGTCCCCATCATGATAGAATGAAACCATAGGCAAAATAAATGCTTCCCCAGTTGAACCTGTTTATGTCAGGTGTCCTGTCTATGATGAAGTTTTTCATAAGCACTATTTGTGACACTGGTAAATAGAAAAAGATTACATCAGTGAGACTTCTGCCTTCAAAAAGTTTCCATTTGGGTCTGCATTGAAGGAAAATGGGAGTTGAGAAATAAGTCTGAGTGAATGCAATGTTTCACTTGTTTTTTTTTAATATTTGTTTGTTGTATTTAGAGTATGAATGTTTGTCTCTATATATCAATGTGCACCACATGCATGCAGTGATCAAAGAGGCCAGAAGAGGGCATCAGATCCCCTGGAACTAGAGTTACAGATGGTTGTGAGCAACAGTGGGTATTTCTAA
The DNA here is from genome assembly GCA_902168405.1 of Peromyscus aztecus. Taxonomy (NCBI): domain Eukaryota; kingdom Metazoa; phylum Chordata; class Mammalia; order Rodentia; family Cricetidae; genus Peromyscus; species Peromyscus aztecus. The sequence goes on from CABHPQ010162333.1 coordinate 17,436, forward strand.
CAACTGAGCTATCTCTCTTCCCCAAACACATTTTAAAGGCAAGGTCATTATTAAAACTTACCAAATTTAGAAAAAAATCAACTTACTCAAGACTCTATCTTACTTTGGCATTTCAAAACAAAATGAGAGAGTTTCAAGATGCCAAACACTTGATAGCTCTCAACTGTTTTTTAACGTGTGGTTTCTTTGTTTTTTAGTTCCTTTATTCCCAGGCACTGGCAGTGTGAAGTGTCATTCATTCCTTATCCTTTCTGCATTTGCCCTCGGCTAACCCTGGCATCATTGCATTCAAGTCATGGCACATACATTGCCTGGTCAAAATTGCCAACCCAAATATGGCTCTGATGGCCTGTGAAATCCAAGCCTTGTCCCCTGTGCACTGTCATAGGCTTCAAAAGATGAAGGATTTCTGTCCCCACTAATGTACTCACCTGGGGACAACCTGGTGGGTATAACCAATCTCTCCTTAAGCAACTCACTTAAGCAAGCTTAATGACATCTGGGGTGGACAGCATTCCCTTCTGGGTCGGTGTCTCTTTGCACAGTGACTTGGTAGGTAGGTACAGCTGTCAAGATACAGAATGCAAGTCTCTCAGAGAATTGGAATCAAGGTTCCCACTGGCTTCATCTAACAGAATGCCAGGGAGGCAGCATGGACAAGTTCCAGTTCTTGTACTCAGTGGGCTCTGCTGGCATCCACTCACTCTCACCAGGGGCTCGGCACTGCTGTGAAGCCAAGCCCAGGCTAGCCTTCGGCAGTGAGGAAGAACGTGTGAAGAGGAGCTACTGTTGCTGAACCCATCTCAGACTCACCAGATCCAGGAAATCTACCAACTGACTGCACAAACAAGAAAGGGCAAGCTTAGACAACAGGCCAATCTGCCTCAGAACAGAGCAAGCCAGCAACTGAATCAGAGCCTCCCAAATATGAGCTTATGTGTTTTGATATAGAAAAAACCCAACATAACATTGATCATAGCTTGTTAACTCCTCTGAGATACCTCCTCTGTTTCCTCAAAGGAATACGAACAGTCAAGGCTTTTCTAAGTGTGACTTTTCTCTCTTCTTGTTGTAATGTACAGGATTATGTCTGTGGGCAAAGACAGAAAGATAAAACTGATCTAATAGTCTGGTACGAAAGATGGTGCTTACGCTAAAATTATTCGGTATTTCCTAATGGTGCTACCTGTTTCGCAGATTGTGTCTCTCCTATTTGCAGAATGCCACCCTGGCAAGGCCCCTTGTGTTCATATGGAGAACAGAATGAAGAGAGAGATTTGCCTACATAGGTGTTTCATATGATGATTAATTTTATGATGATAAATCAAATTTCAGTTACTTGAGTAATACCAAGGCATGGGTCATTGGCATGGAACACAAACACTTCTCTGGAAATGAGCATAAGTTCTCGGGAAAGAGAAATAAGATTATGAACAGCTAAATGAATACTTACTTGGAAAACAGATTTAACTAGTAGAAATAAAATGTATTAATAAGATGAGGAACAATAAATAAATAAAATGAGGTAACCCAGTGGATAAAGAGCTTACTATATACATGTGGGGACCCTCAGTCAGTCCTCAGAACCCACATCCAAAGCCAGGCATGGAAGAGATCACCTGCAATCCCAGCACTGGGGAGATAGAGAGAGATAGGAAGATCCGTAGGCTCCGGCCAGCCAGTCTAGCCAATCAGTCACCTCCAGCTTCAGTGAGAGACTTTGATCCAAAAATACAATGGAGGTGACAGAGGAAGACATCTGATATCAACCTCAACGTCTGGCCTCTGCACACACACATACACAAACACATGACCTTGAAAACCCATATACATATGCACACATACACTGTACATACACATATCTACCACACACATAGGTACAAATACAGAGTTCACACACATATGTTCACAAACACTGCCCACACATGTATACAGAGAGAGAAAGAGAGAGAGAGAGAGAGAGAGAGAGAGAGAGAGAGAGAACATCTGGGTGAGCCAGCCACAGCATTGAGCACACTCCTGCGCCTCACATACACACAGTTCACTATGCAAGGAAATGTACACCATGGCTGAACAGAAGGAATATCTCAGGAGCTTCTATACATCCTTGCTGAATCCATAGAGGGCGAACGGTATTTACCTATTGTTTCTCTCTGAGAGAATAGACAATAAAAAAACCTACATGAGCTGGGCGTTGGCGGCGCACGCCTTTAATCCCAGCACTCGGGAGGCAGAGCCAGGCGGATCTCTGTGAGTTCGAGGCCAGCCTGGGCTACCAAGTGAGCTCCAGGAAAGGCGCAAAGCTACACAGAGAAACCCTGTCTCGAAAAACCAAAAAAAAAACCTACATGAACTAACAAGAACTATACATCATTTACACTTAAATTCCAAAGCACCATGTGCAACCACTGTGGGGTTTTGACATATGCTTTTAGATTTCCTCACCAAGAAAATGCAGCGTTTGTGTCTTTTCCTAGCTGAGTTAGTTCTGCTGAACATTCTGGGATGCTAATCTTGCTCCACGTTGTCTTAACTATGCAGAGTCAGCCTCTAGCCTTTGTTCACGAACTTGCTTACAGCTCACACTGAGAGTCCCTGTCTAGGTGTGTGTCTTCTTGTTACAACTAGCCTTGGCCACTAGTTCTAGCCATGACATGATGTGGTTTGACTCACTAGTTAGTTGCCTGAGGCCTTATCCCTTCTGACCGACCAGAATTCTTCAGGCTCTTCTCTTTTGATTTCTACAATCCATCAAAGTTCCATGTCCTGCAATAATGTAGAAAAAGGAACTATGAATTCCTCTTGCTGAAAAGAATAGTCTCAAAATGACAAGCATACTGCTATTGTGTGTGATTGAATAGTAACGGATCTTGACTGTGATTTATTTGAGTTGAAAGAAATTAAGTGTTTTACAGAATCAACAGGAGGGCTGAGGAACCAAGCTTTTGTCTGTGTTGGGGAACAATGACCTAAATCATATACAGGTGTGATCTAATGAGGAACTTACTTCCCCTCTGGGCCTGAGAACTAACTGCAGCTTGTGCTGTGAGCCTCCCGGGTCTCACGACAGTTCAGGGCAAACTCCGGACTTCTTGCTCATTGGAACCAGTGGGTTCACAGCCCCATCTCTGAGCCACTGTGGGTGGTCTGCAGAATGTCAGTGCCCAGATGGGAGTGTAAATGTCTGGCATTTTCCATTTCTATAGTATGAGGTAGACTCTACTCTGTATAAGAAACATAGGCCCCGTGATACTGTCCCAGACAGAGGCTGGGAATTAATATACTATAAATTCAAAGACAGAAAAATGTCCACTGTAGCATCTAAGGTCAAAATGGTTATCACACTGAGCAGAATCCTATGAGCAGAGATACTGCCAGACCACAAGCCTGGCAAGCCTAAACATACATTCTTATTTATTCATGTTGAAGGCCTGTTGCCCATAGAAGGCACACACACACACACACACACACACACACACACACACACAGAGATGACAAAGACACTTTCCTAAACTGTAACTAAAGAGCTGTCTTTTCTATTTGTGAACTGTCCCATGAAAATAATCCTGGTGAGCAGACATTAACTAGGAGGAATAGCTTTAGTATGGTGTCTGTTCATCATGGCTTTGCGACATCAGAGGCAGTTTATGTGTTATTTCAAGCAGACCAGGGAGAAATGGATCTGGCACCCCACTGCTGCTCTAGGCTGCTGTTCAATAATAGCTCACCAGCTTATTCCATTGCACATGTGAGATAATAGATGTGGTCTCCAGAGTAACTGTATAATCTCATTGAGATTCTCTTCTTTATCTTAACAACCAGGTGTTATTTTAAAATCTACCTTGTAGAATAAGTGAAATTGCATGGTGTTCATTGAAAAACTCAGAAATCTGATACAGATGAAAAGAAAAAAAACCCTAACAACTATAGCCGTTTTATGCATGCTTGCTACCTACGAGACAATGGAGTGTGGAACTGAGGTTTCTTATCACAGACAGACCAAACCTCAGAAGCTCCTTCTGTCAACACTTTTTCCAGCGCCTCTGTCTGTACAGTGGGCCAACACCACAAATGCAAAGATGACTAAGGCAGGCATGGGCCAAACACAGCACTCTAGACTCGGAGGGCTGCAAGGTTGAGAAAGTATGTCTTCTGCTTCGGTGACGAGGGAGTGTGACCCAACAAATACAACAAAATACAACCAGAAAAGCTGTCATAAGGAGCAGCATTGGGGTTCAGACTCGAGATGCGTGACTCCAGGTCTCTTTCTCCCGTCATGTACCCCAGGATATCTCTGTGACAAATACACTTTGTCAGAAAGCTGGGAAGGCAGAAAATATTTCACAGCAGTGTTTGGACTTTTCAAACATTAGCAAGCAAGATAGAGGGTATTAGATTACCTATGGATGAAGTCTGGTGACCTTCACCCTGACTCATTTGTCATCTGTGTGTGACTCGGAGCCATTAAGGTGATACATTAGTAAGTGTCAGATGAGTGGTCCTGTGATTAGCCGTGAAGATGGTGTTCCCTGTGATAATCATTATGCTTCTACTACCATAGCTAATCATGCGTACAGCATAATTATAAGTGGATTCTCACTGCAGACATCTTCAGGACTGATACAAGAGAAACCAAAACATCTTTGAGAGAGAAGCCAGCACAGTGAGAGAAAGGGAAGGGAAGGAAAGAGAGACAGAGACAGACAGAGAGAAAGAGACACAGAAAGTCAAAACTAGTGGAAACACATGAACTATGAACCAATAGCTGAGGAGTCCCCATGGAACTGGACCAGGCCCTCTGGATAAGTGAGACAGTCAATTGGCTTGAACTGTTTGGGAGGCCCCCAGGCAGTGGGACCAGGACTTGTCCTTGGTGCACAAGCTGGTTTTTTGGAACTGAGGGCCTATGCTGAGACACTTTGCTCAGCCTTCGTGTAGGGAAGAGAGGACTGGACCTGCCTTGGCTGAATCTACCAGGCTGAGCTGACTCCCCAGGGGAGACCTTGCCTTGGAGGAGGTGGGAATGGGGGGTGGATTGGGGGGGAAGGCTGGGGGGTGGGAGGAGGGAGGAAAGGGGAATCTGTGGCTGATATGTAAAATTAAATTAATTATAAAATAAAAATATTTTTTAAAAAAAGATTTTAGTAATTGCTGTAACAAGTCAAACAAGTTCAGGAACAATATTAATAAATTCAGTCTAGTTCACATACCTATTTATCCAGCTCTCATACTAATTTACATGCTGCGGCTCCACATCCTCCATGAGACTGTAAACATGTTGAGGGTTTGGCCTTTATTTTACAAGTTAGTAACTGACATAAAACAATAGACGTACCTCGTATGGTGAAGGTCATTATTGACTTGAGGAAATCAATGGCTAAACAGATGCTTAACTTAATAACAAATGTGTCTGTTTCAATGAGAACAAGTTGCTTTATTCTTATATCATTAAAATCAAAATGCTTATGACCTGACCCAGGCAGAAATGCAAAGTTATGCCTATTTGCATCATAGTGCAGAAAAGAAATCTCAATAAATGTTTGATTTTTTAAAAACCAGTGTTACAAGGTTGGAGACGGCTTAGTAGTCAATCAGAGCTCTTGCTGACCCTGCAGAGACCCAGGTTCAGTTCCCAGTACCCACATGGTGGCTGGCTCACAACCACCTGTAGCTTCAGTTCCAGGGGCTCAGACTCCCTCTTCTGGCCTCTGCAGGTATTGTACACAAGTGTGCATATAAATGCATGCAGGCAAACACTCATACACATAAAAACAGGTAAGTCTTTTAAAAGGTGTTACACTCCTTTAATTTGGCAACTAAGGAAGTACTAATAAGAGAAAAATGGAAAATGACAATCACATAACAGACATGTCATCATTCCAGAAGATTAAGACTAATTAAATAGCAACAAAAAATGGCACTATTTTTGTCTTATGGTAACTTTCAACTGAATTGTTAAACTTACACTTGTATAATCATGCAGAAAATGATATTTCTCTCTTTAAATATAAAAAGTGACAACATTCACTTAGGCCTTCAGTTCTTAAAAAAGAAAACTGGTGTGCAAGCCTTGATGATGAAAAGCCTTAAGAACCGGTTCTCTTATTTGCCATCACACCTACAAGCTCATTAAAAATGGTTTGTTAAAAATATCACGGAAAGTTAAGACAGAATGCAATCACGGATTTAACGAATAAACAAAATCTACTTACTATCCACAGTACAGATTGGGAACTGTCCAGACTAGTTAGTAACTATTATTTGAAGAATCTTTAATTCAGGGGGGTTTAACAAGCCATCCTCCTTGGGGACAGCTCTTGGTAGCTCTATGGTGCCAGAACGTTTCATGGGTATGCCAAACTTGAGTTAGTCAATTACAATTTTCCCTCTTTCAATATGCAGAATAAAGGCCTAGAATGATTTCATTTATGGCATGATGCAAATAATAAGCAATCTTTGTGACAATCCTTGGGAAGAAGAATATGTCGCAAAAAATATGCAATTGACTGGATAACATGAAGTCAAGGAAGCAGCTATCCTGAGGATACAACAAGAGGGAGAGCTGTGCATTAGAGATGGTCATAAAGAGCCGCTGAAAGAGGCACCATCAGCATTTGGGAACTGTAATTGGTAATTGTAGGAACATAGGTGCCCATTTTATCGTAATTATATGACTTGTGTGTTTGTGTTATGTGTCCTTTATTCTACATATGGCAAAGTTCACAATTTTAAATATAAGGATTAAAATGATATTTTAAATTTAAAAATAAATTTTAAATTAAATATCATTTTTAAATTAAATATTTTTAAATTATATATCATTAAATTTAATTTTTAATTTAATTTTTAATTTAATTTTTAATTTAATTAAATGAAATTAAAAATCATTTTTAAATTAAATATCATTTAACTTTTAAAAAAATCATCCCACATATCTTTCTGTTAGCTCATCTTATATTTGATTACTACAATGACAGATCATTTTATATTTTCTTGGTAAAGAAAAATATCATAAGTGTACTTGCCTTTTAGTCCTTTTAAAATATTTTTAAGATTTATTTTTTTATCTCATGCTTATGAGTGTTTTGCCTAAATATATGTGTACCATGTGCATGCAGTTCCAGAAAGGGCTAGAAGAGGGCACTGGATCCACCATGTGGGTATGTGGGTGCTGGGAATCCAACCCTGGTCCTCTGGGAAAGCAGTCAGTGCTCTTTACCATTGTCCATCTCTGCAGCCCCTCCTTAATTTATTTTAACTAAGACTAGACTCTGCTTTAAGTAAAAAAAAAAAAAAAAGGAAAAATGCACACACTTACTTTATTACATTATATCAATATAATATAAATTACATCAAAATATCTTGTAACAGAGATTACTGAACACGAATTGTTGAAGTGAATTTAAATTGCTAAGTTGCAGAACAAGCATAACTACCCACAGACAGCTGAATGGATAAAGAAAATGGGATGGATATATGCAATGGGATTTGATGCAACCCTAAAGAAGGGCTGTTGGAGAGAGGAGGCAGACTCACTTGAGGGGGGAGGGGCCAACAGAGCAATGGGGAGTGGATCTGAGCAGAGTGCACGACACACATGTGTGCAAAGGTCATGATGAAACCTGTTCTTTTACGTAAACAAATACAAGCTAATAATTTTTTTTTTAACCAATATCTTATGAGCAGGAAATCCGGGAGAAGATGTGTTAGCATTGCTGAAAAATTGTACTCAGGCTTCTTGGAGCGTTCTATACCGATAACCCTAGGCAAAGTCCTGCTCACACCACAGGAGAGGATGCTCCAGCTCTCTTCCAGGTTCCACGTGGCTGAGTCAAACACAGCAAGAAGAAAGGATGTATTTATGTGTACATCCTATTCTCCAGCTTCCATAGACACGTGTTCCTGCAGGGGAGGTTGGGAAGGAAAGTTTTTCAGACAGCCATATGGCAGCAAAGCATCTTGTTACTACAGAATCGGAAGAAACATACTAAGCCTGGAGTAGTGGCACACTCCTGTAATCCTGGCGCTAATGAGACCAACGCAAGGGGACTGCCATGAGTTCAAAGCCAGCCTGGATGCAGTTGGATGAGAAATGAGAGCACTGATGAGGGAGAAGGTCAGAAAGGTGGGTTGTGACAAGAATCTGTGATGAGACCCTGTCTCTAAAGTGAACAGAGAGACAAGGGGTAGGGTGGGGATATGGTGAATGAGAACTATTATTTTATGTAATCAATGCATGATAATACAAAAACTAGAAACCTGATAAAATTTTATATACATATATGTGTGTGTGCGCATATATAACATGATTGTGCACACCTGTAAGCCCTATGCATAACTGGCTAAGGCAGGAGACTGTGAACTTAGAACTAGTCTGGATTGCATACTAAATTTAAGCCCAGCCTGGGCTACTTGATAAGACCCTGTTTGGGGAGAAATTATATCGGTAAAATAGAAATTTTGACTATCAGAAATTGTTGTATCTGCCTGTCAGGATCTATTGCACTAATTTTTCTTTGTCTGTGATAATTTTAATTATCGGGTCTGAATGGTGACTTTGGGTCCGTATATAATGTTTTACTTTCCCAAGTGATAACATGCAGTTGAACTAGTCTGTTTGGCCTAATCACAGCCTCTTCATCGTTGATCAGCATCTTTTCACAAGCCACCTTTTCTGACCTTCTCCCTCATCAGTACTCTCCCTTCTCATCCAAATGTGTTCTCCTCCCTGAGCACGCCCCTTCTCTTCCCTGTCTACAAGTTCACATAAGTTGCCTTTTCTTCAGGCTGTTGTACCTACTCTTGTATTCTTGCACCTGTTTCAATATCAAACTTGATCACTATGTCCTTACCGTGCTGACCATGGCCAACAGCTCAGATCCCTAAGCTCCTCATCCTTCTGTCCATGTGGTCACTAGACTAGACCAGCTCTTCAATGGCAGCAGGTTTCCTCTTTCAGTCTCCCTGGTTCTAAACACACTGCCTAACACACAGTGGGCGCCTATGATGGTTAACCTTCACGGTCAACTTGACAAAACCGTAAATCACCATGGAAGCACCACTGTGGCTGTATCTATGAAGGCACTTCCAGAAGAGTTTAAATGATAAGGGAAACGCACCCTGAAACGTGGATGGCATCATCCCCTAGGCTGAGCTCCCAGACTGGGTATAAAGGAGGAGGCTGTGTGGGCCCAAGCTTCCATCTCATGATGTGACAAACTGCCTCCCATGCTCACCTCCATGCCTTCCTTCCCCACCATGATGGATGTACTCTCACACTGAGAGCTAAAATAGAAGCCTTCTCCACTTAAGACTGTCGGTAACAGCAGCAAGAGAAGTGACTGGTACAGTACCTAAGGAATTGTTATAATGGGTGAGTAAACTCAAGCCCACTGGCAAACCCAGAACATGTATTGATAACTTTAGGACATGGGCTGTTCCCTGAGAATGAAATAGTAAGATGAAGCCTTACAGAAATGCAGAGGAAGAAGCAAATTCTATCCCATCTGCCTACCATGGCATGATGAGTTTGATGTGTTCAACAGCTTTCACATACTACATAGACCTCGGAAGAACACAAAATGCACTTTGTAAATTGTGTTTCGTTTGCACTCACGCCAGTGAACATGAGAGGAGAAATACTTGATTACAGGGTGAAGTGAAGAGGCTTACAGAAGCTTATGAGGTAGAGAAATCTCACAAAACTGAGTTAGCATCTACAGAGGTGGCTTTCTTCAGGAGATGAGGCTCGGTTTTGAGAGTGAAGAAGACAGTGTTTACACTGAGTAAGGGGAAAACAGATGGTTTTCTAGAAGTGAGAAGTGGGGGTAGAGGGGAGGGAGGCTGCTGTGCTAGTGAACTGCTGAAGGCGAGCTGCTTGCACATTGGGGGCAGTGGAAATAATGGGAGATTGGAAGGTCGAAGCGGATTAGAATGAAGTTTTTAAAGTTACTAACTGCCAAATAAGTTTGAGGGGTTTTTTTCTTATGGTAAGTGAAGCAAATGATTGATTGATGAAGGGGGGAAGTACAGATTCTGTTGATTAAATGTTGACCATTATAATTTTCAGGGTGACAGCTGTGCCTGAAATTGCAGTAATTCAGAATGAAAAATAGATACTGTTGTTCTAAAATAGCCTGGACCATTTGGAGCCCTGCAGCATGAGTCTGTGCTGTGTGGTTTTGCTGGGAACATGGTGGGGTGCATGTTCTTTCTCTTTCATTCCATCATAATGGCTTGTTCTATGGGTGGGGAGCTCAAACTGAGCAACAATTTCCCAGCAAGGGCTGGCGTGTGGGCTGTATGTATACGGGAGTGGAAGCATTAATCAAAGATGTGGAAACTCTTCCTATCTACCTAGCTACAATTTTTATCTACAGTATTTTAATGATGAAACATATTAACACTATATTTGTCTATTAAAAGTCTATTGTCAGCTTATTGGCCTCCATAGTCTGTTATTTTGTTATTTCCCTGAGAAATTAAGCCTGAAGATGGACACTGTTTCTGCCGTTACGTTTGCAGCATTAACCATGTTACACAAAAAGGTAGACATAGTAAATAATAAATGTGATTTACAAGTAAACTCGTGGTTACTTAGTGTTTACTTCTCTGCATAATTTCTTTCAAGATCATTGGTGTAGTCTCCATGGTTTAGTCTGATCTATATGGTTAAATCAAATGTTTCCATTAATCTATAGTAACTCCTGTACTAGCACCATGTTATCTCTTTTTATTTCTAATTTATTTCACCAGCTCTTATTATATCCAGAAATTTGAGACATTACGCCATCGTAGATGTTTAAAAAATGAAGAAGAAGCTGGAACACTCTCACTCTGTTTGGGAAGGATAATACTGTTACCAGTAGGAAGCGAATTGGAAGACAAGGAAGGAGATTGGGAGGCAAAGGGATGAATTTTGAGATAGAGGGACAGGGGTGCTGAGTCCATCCGGAGAGAGGAAACAGAACAAGAAGACATTTTTGGTGTTGATAGGAACTTGCTGTTGAGCAAGGAGAATGAACAGGCTCACAAAGAGTGACCAGAAAATGGCCCTGTCTCAGCCAAGCTTAGCTAGACTGGAAATGGGCCTCCGCCTACTTTAGGAGAGGATGGCACCTTTGCAAGGTAGCAGGTTTCCATAGCAACAGTATCCTACCAACTGCAAATACAGTCTATTGTCTCTGCCAGAGACCAATAGAGATTTTTCAAAAGGCCAGAAACATTAGCATTCTGGGCCAACTGGTCTTTTGTTAGGGGAAAATGATCATCAAATGTGTATCATAAACAGAGTCAACACAATTTGATATAATGATACATGCCTAGAGATTTCTAACAGTAGGAAAATGTATTAGTCAGGTTCTCTAGAGGAGCAGGGGAGAGAGAAAGAACCTATGGGAAGGGGATTATTAGACTGGCTTACAGGGTGTGGTCCGGGTAGTCCAATAATGCTGTCTTACGCCTGGAGATACTCCATCCACAAGGCGGGTGTCAGCAGTCTCAAGTTGGTGCTGAAGGCCTGGAGGACTCCTGGAGAGCTATTGGTCTTCAGTCTACGTTGGCAGCCCAAAGAAGCTGGTTCTCATATTGGCAAAAGAATGCTGAAGTAACAGTATAGATGAACTAACCAGAAGGAGCGAAGGCAGGCACAAGGCAAAGTTTCCTTCTTTTGTGTCCATATTTACCTGGACTTGCACCAGATGCTGCCCGAGTTAAGGATGGGTCTTCCCACTTCACATTATCCGATAGAGAAAATCCCTCACAGGAGTGCCTAGTGGCTTGCGATCTGGTCGATTCAAGATCCAGTCAAGTTGACAAGCCAGATTAGCCATCCCGGAAAGCACAGCTGCCTAGCTCCCCATGGCTCACAGTTCTCAGCTGTAGATGGTACAATACCATATCCTATCTGTCCTGTAAATTTGTGATGCTCAGAAAGTACAGAGCACAGCCAGCTTTGGGGATGCCAGCCATTGTCAGCAGCAGCGGCAGCCGGGGAGCAGAATAACGCACCAGTTAAGATCATGGACTCTAATCAGAATGCCTGGACTTTTAGTACTATAACTTTTTAAAAGACACTTTTGGTGGCCTGTGCTCAGGCAAGATATTTAATCTTTCTGTGTTTCCACTTCCTTGTGTGTAATACATGGAGTCATGAATTACCTTAACTACTTCACAGAGCTGGCATGTGGATTTGTGGAACTAGTATTTGTAAAGTACAGACACACAGTAAGTAGTGTTAAATGAGTAAAAATGTCTTTATTAGGTTCCTCCTGGATTTATAGCCTCAAAATAGCTCCTTTTTCTTGGTACTTTTTCAAATCCTTTTTCAAAAAGATTTACCTTTTTTAAAAAAATTTTTTTTAAGATTTACCTTTTTGTAGCAGGGTCCTTGCTGTTGTTCCCTTTGGGGGTGGGGGCCAAGTAGGCGCAGAGTCAAACCACACAGACTCCGGGAGAATGTCGAAACAACAAGTTCACTTTATTCAGGAAGAGGCAAGCCTTATATACCCTCCACCCCACCCTGGGGCGAGGTCTGATGAATATGCATCAGTTGGTGTGACATGGCTGCCTCTCATTGGTCCAGGTCATCTCTAGATCATGTTTCAGCTGCTGTTGTTAAGACCGTCAGGCAGACCCAGGCTGGCTCTCACAAAGTATCTTTTTTACTTGTTTGGGCCGTCTGACCTTCAAGCCTGTTAGGGATGAGTGTCATCCCACACCTTTTATTTATGTATATATTTTGTGTGTATGTGACTGAGTGTATATGTGTGTACCACAAGTATGCAAGTGACCTTGGAGGCCAGAAGAGGGTGTCAGATTCCCTGGAACTGGGATTATGCACAGTTGTGAGTCCCCGGTGTGGGTACTGGTAACTAAACTCAAATCCTCTTCAACAGTGCACACTCTTAACCACTGAGGCATCACTCTAGCCCCTGCTTTTCAAACACTAGTTTACTTTTATACATTTTTGTGTTCAAAGAAACCACAAGAGAAGTTTTGAAAGCTTAAAATGTGTGTGTGAGTGCCTAGAGACAAGGAGACCCTGAGGGCTTGCTTGTCAGCCAGTCTAGACCAAATCAGAGAGCAGGAAGCCCCAGGAGAAACCCTGTCTCTAAAAACAAGATGGAGTGTGATAGAGGAAGACACTGATGTTGACCTCTGACCTCCACACAAGCACACACATTCACACCCATACCCCCCCCCCCACACACACACACACAAACTATATTGTTTTAAAAATTAGATATCTACTGTGTTTGGGCCAGGCCCTGCCCTTGGTACCATCTCATGTAATCCTCACAAGAACCACACAGAGTAACTGAAAGCTGAGAAAAGAGACCCAGAAAGTCAGAATGAACCATCCCATAGACAGTAAGGTTAAAGTCAGAATTGAAATCCACATATCCTTGGTTCTGACACTAATAATTTTTAAGCTATTATTACATGGTATTTCTCAGATAAATTCAAAGTAAATGATAACTATTGTCAGTTACTATCATTATTGACGTGATCAACATTTCGTTCTTGTTTTATTCTCAGAAAATGCTCTGGTTTGAGTAGTTACCCACTGGGGCATATTACCAAACAAATTATCAGTCTGATACATTGCTCCAGGATGATTGCTATGTTATCTTCAAGTGACAAGCTAAATGGATTTTGGTGGGTTAACTGATTAAAGATGGATTTGGTGTAGACCTCATCCTAACCCACTGGAGCATTCATAACCTGCTGCATACTGAAACACAGTAATGTCCTATGATGACCATATGACATACTTTTTTCAGACTACAGTAGCAGTTGGGTGTTGTGTGTGGGATGTATGTGTGATAGTGTGTGTGCATGAATTTGAAGGTGTGTGCACCAATATGCACAACTTCAGAGGCCAAAGAAGGCTGTTGAGTGTGTTCCTCTGTCGCTCTCCACTTATCCCCTTGAGACAGGGTCTTTCACTAACACACACACTTGCTGTTTGGGCTAGACCAGCTATCCACCAAGCTGCCATGTTTCATTTTTCTTCACCCTGCCACACTGAGGTTATTGACATGGGCAGCAATGCTAAGATTTTACAGGGGTTCTTGGGATTCGAACTCATGTCCTCCAGCTTGTACAACAAGCACTTTACTCACTGGCTATTTCCCCAGGCTCCCACATTAACAATTTTATATCATAAAAAATATTTATAGCATTTTGTATATAATAATTTTATTGTGTCTTGAAATTGAAACAAGAGTCCTTTGTGTCCTTTAACAGATTTGACACTTAATAAAATAGTTATAAAGAAATGAAGTATAATTCAAGCCTACATATAATTTTAATTCATCACATATCAAGCTAAGACGCGGCCCTGCTATGTACTGAAGAGTGACGTATTTGAGACACACAGGATCCATTACTGCATTTTTCCAGAATCACCAAATTTAGACCTGATAGAAATGACTTCATATGTTGTTTTCTAGATAATTTTCAGTTCAGCATTTTGTCAACTTTTATTTATAGCTAGTATTCCCAACTGCGCAGGGTGGCTGTCTCCACAGCAGAGTTTAAAGAGGACAGACACGTTCTCAGATACCGAGGAGAGAGACAATCACCTCTCTTCCTCACTCCTGGAGGACCGGAGATAAAATAGAAATGATTTGAGCCGCGGCTCTGAGGGTTAAATGAGGTCCTTCCCTCTCTGCCGTGCTCTGGTTACAAAGCAATCTCAGGGATTAGAGCAGCATCCGACAGAATGTGCAGGAATGTCCTAGTCTGTGGCCTCTCAAGTGAATCGCTACATCCATAACATTGCTTTTACAGCATCCAACCCACATATTCTCTGCCTGAAAGTTCATCAATGCACAGTTAATTACTCTTATTCATTTGACTTGACTATACCCTTAAGATGAAGGGAATATACCTGTAAGTTGTTTTCATCAAAACAAAACAAACTCCCAAAAGTGACTAACCTTTTAAACTCATCCGAACAAATGTATCATTCAAGGTACATGTTTACATTTTATCCGGCATGCTAAAAACCAGAGCACTTCTCAGTACCCACAAAACAGCCCATGCTTCCATTAATATATGTGCAAGCTGGTGAACACAGTCTCTCAACAAAAACAAAAACAAGCCGGGTGGCCCAATTAATCCCAGCACTCGGGAGGCAGAGTCAAGCAGATCTCTGTGAGTTCGAGGCCAGCCTGGTCTACAGAGCGAGATCCAGGACAGCCAGGACTACACAGAGAAACCCTGTCTCGAAAAACAAACAAACAGCAACAACAACAAAAAAACCTTATTGATATCATGGTTAGCTGTAGTATCATTTTATACTATGAAATGTCAAGCTTTGTGGCATTTTTCTTAATTAGGTCTAGAAAGGTGGCTCAGTAGTTGAGTGGTAAAAATAAAAGGGATTTATGTATGTTTTGGACAAAACTGGGGAAAGAGAAATTCCTAATCTCTCTTTTCCTTGCCCACAATAGTGTTAAAGTTTCTAGAAAAGATGATACAAAGTCTAGGACATGCTCATGTGTACATTTTAGCTGGTTAGGACTGGGAATTGGGTCTCTCATCTAATGGGGCACAGTCCCTCCTCTGGCTCCAGGCCCTGTGGGTTGCTTCTCTGTAATCACCCTCCTCATGGTATTTCCAGGAGACATTCTAACCCCTAAGCTCTGTTAGACCATAACTTGCTTTATTTTTCACTCTCTCTGTCTCTTTCTCTCTCCGTCTCTCTCTCTCTCTCTCTCTCTCTCTCTCTCTCTCTCTGTGTGTGTGTGTGTATACATGTTAGTGTGTGGAGTCCCAAGGCCAGCATCAGGTGTCTTTCAATCACTACCTTACACAGCTCTCTCACTGTACCTGGAGTTTAATGTTACAGCAAAACTAGCTGGCCAAGAAGCTCCACATCCCCAGTATGTTTCTTTTCTTTTTCTTTTTTTCTTTTTTTGTTTTGTTTTGTTTTGTTTTGATTTTCAAGACAGGGTTTCTCTGTGTAGCTTTGCGCCTTTCCTGAAACTTGCTTTGTAGACCAGACTGGCCTGGAACTCACAGAGATCCGCCTGCCTCTCCCTGTATGTTTCTTAAAAGTAAAATAAGTCTCAAGGTTGACTTAAATTTGTTGTAAACTGGACTATTTCAAACAGAATGAATACTGGGTGTGTATAAGATTTTCTATTTTCCCTCCATTTCCACACTCTGCTCTTCACCCTGATCCGGGCCCTGGCAGGATGAGCTTCCATTGTCCAGGCTCCCTCTGGCTTACAGTTGGATTTGACCCCTCAAAACGATTATCAGGAATTCCATATGGCGATAGAGAGGGATTCCAGCACACACCCAGGCTAACACTCACCGGGCTACAGCTCCTGAATAGACATTCTCCACCCACTGCCACACAGGCTCCGTCTCCTATGGCCATTTGAAAATAACAGTGGCATTTCCTTTGTTTCTCTGCCCAGTCGTCTGCACTGGTGAGAGCTTCCTGCTCTTGTTGGTTCCAAGGATCATTATCCCCTGTTGATAATGGATGTCCCAAATTCTGACATAAAATTTTTTGTCACTGTTGTTCTTGGAAGGAATTACTTCTTTTGGAAAAAGAAACCAAATAATCATTCTTTCCTTAAGCCAACTTATAAAATGATACTAAGCTCCAAAATTTAACAAAGCAGAAAAGTAGAAATGTTTTCATAATACTAAGAGTTAAACCGAGTGGAATATTAAAGAGACTGAGATGTGAATGCGATGTTTGAACATGTGTGGGCGCTTATTGATTCATTCTGCTGACATTTGTTGAACACCTCCCAGGTGCCAGGCACATGCCAGAGATAGCAGAGACAAAGAGAAACCTCTGCAGCTGTCAGTCGGAGACGAGCTATAGACTAGATCAAAGGCTGAGGTACCAGTGACACCAGGATTCCAGCTCGAATGTCCTTTAAACATGATCGCAGCCATATTTATGAAAACATCCCACATCCTGCTGCTCTGATGCCCCCACATGGTATTCCTGACCAGAGAGAGTTGTAGTGCCAATATCTCTTGTCTGTTAATCCCATGGCCTGTTCAGTTGCTCCACCTGGTTTATGACAAATGGCTCCACATTCCACGGTTTCCTCAAACTCCTTCATGACATCTCCACAGATTACATTACCACTGCTCTTCTGTTTTGAGCCATGATAGGCCAGGGGAGTCTCCTTTTCCTTACTGACTCAGGCGGAGCAAACTTCATGGACCAGTATAGCCCCATAGCCCACAGCATCCTCTCCCAAAAGGGCCCTCGAACTTGAAGTTTAGTGTACTGTAGTCACCATCATGGAATTCTTAACAGTTATTTCTGTGTCCCTGCATGCTGCCCTGCCTTGCCTTACCTCCTTGTCCCCACGCTCTAATCTCTCCAGGGCAGTAGACACATGCCTGAGTATGAGGATTGTTTGGGACGATGGTGATGGCTATGGGGGTGTGATGGCTGGTCTTGGTTATCAGCTTGACATGCCTGGGAAAACAGAAACTCAGTTGAGGAACTGCCTCCATCGGATTGGCCTGGGAGCATGACTGTGGGGCAGTTTTTTGATTGCTAACTGATTTAGACAGCCCCAACCCCGTCTGGGCAATACCATCCCTGCTCAGGAGGGCCTGACTCGTGGAAGAAAAGTAGCTGAGCAAGCCGTGGAGAGAAAGGCAGTAGGCAGCATTCCTCTCCGGCCTCTGCTCCGGCTCTGTTCGTTTTCTATCTTGTGTTCCCACCCTGGATTCCCTTGAGGATGTGCAAAGAATAAGCTGAAATTAACCCTTTGCTCTCCAAGCTGCTTTTAGTCATCATGGTGTTTATCACAGCAAGAGAAAGAAGCCTAAGACAGCAACCGTTCAGATAGACATTCTGACAACCAATGGCATTTGTACTAAGAGTTTTGTTTATTCCTAGAACATCGTAATAACAACCAAAGTTAATTAGTCTTTTCTGACCACCCTCTTTTACTTGGCAATGGAGGCTCCCCCATTCTCTTTCACTGTTTAATAGCTCGTGGTTTAGATCACTGAATAATGCTCCGTATCATAGAATACCCATTCATTCTTTTGTTAAGCGATGTCTCGGTTGCTGGTGGGATTTGATGGTTAGTAATGAAGGTGCTTTAAACACAGAGATGCATGTCTTTGAGTGGGCATAAGATTTCAACTCCACTGGGTAACATTTAGGACCATGGTCACTGGCTGGTCTGATAAGCATGTGTGTAATTTTGTACGGAACTGCCAAACAATCCTCATACTCAGACCATACATGAGCAAGAGTTGTAGCAGTGTGTCCCTGCTCAGCTTGGTCAGTTCTCTGTTTCTGTTTGTTTGCTCTGTCTAATCATAAGTGTATCCTGGTACCCAGCTGTTGCTGTCATTTGCAACTCTAGCATAAATTGGTGGGCATCTTTTCATAAGCTTGTGTGCCTTCTGCGTGTCTTCTTCGTGAGATGCAATCTTTTGCCTGTTTTTAAACTAGACGGTTTGTTTTCTTATTGCAGAGTTTCAGGCATTCTTTGTAAACCTGGGGTAACAATCCTTTATCAGACGTATTTTGTGGGGGTTTCATGGGTTTTGTTGTTGTTCTATAACATTCTCTTTCACAGAGCAGGAAGTTTTAATTTTCACAAACTGTGGCGTCATTCTTTTCAAACACCTTAGTTTTCCTTTTTTTTTTTTTTTTTAATTCATGGAACTGGGGAGATGGTTCACCCGTTAAGAGCACTGGCTACTTTGCAAAGGACCTGGATTCAATTCCCACCCCTACCACAGCTTCTCACAACTGCCTGTAGCTCCAGCTGCAGGGGATAGGACTCCCTCTTCTGGCCTCCATAGGCACAGACATACACACAGGAAAAACACTCACACACATGAAATAAATCTTTTTTTTAATCTATCGAAGTACAAAGGTTATCTGTCAGAACTTTTCTAGTCTTGCATTTTGTATTTCACTCTCTGATCCAGTTGTGAACAGTGCAAACCCCCTGAGGGCAGGGATCTAAGAAAGAAGTTCTGTTTCCTGTTTGTTCCCCTTTCTTTCTGCCGTGAGAGCCAGAGTGACAGCATTGGAGCTCTTTATGCGTCACCCCCTTTTAGGGAACACAAACCCTGATCAGTCGGCTGCTGCCGAGCACTCCTGTGAATACCCTCTCCCCTGGCACAGTGACTGTCTGCCATTAGCGGAAAGATTGACATCATATGTTTGATTATATCAGGCACCGAGCAAAATAGCTGTAAAGCTGTCAAGCTGTACACCCCAAATGAAACTGTGATCAGACAGAAGGAAATCCAAACTGAGGTTGTTCTACAAGGAAGCTAAATCCAAACTGAGGTTGTTCTACAAGGAAACTAAAATACATGACATTCTCCACTCCCATCACAGTCTAGGAGGCCTGCCCTGCCTTTCTGAAAGGGATGAGACAGAAAGATACTGTGGCCAGATCAGGAAGGAAAGGAGGAAGGTGGACTTGACATGGAGTGTAGACTTGGGTCTCTGTGCTGTTCTTCCTTATCCCTTTTTATCATGAATTCTTCTCAAGTAGCCCTATGCTTTTGGCAGGGGCTATTCCAACAAAGGAGTCTTTGGGTGTTTTAGGAACTCAGAGGACGGCTTGTGGGAGTTGCATCTCTCCTTCAACTATGTGGGTGCTGAGGATGAAACCTGGGTCACCAGGCTTGCTGGCAGGTGTCTTTAACCACTGAGCCACCTCATCAAATCCACATTTCATTTGTGTGTTTGTCTCCACGTGGTTTTCTATGTGTAGTTTCTGCTCTTGTGTCCTGTTTCATAGCAGATGCTCTTGAAAGCTTGACAATTCTGTGAATGAATTACTACTAAATAATAATGTTTAAGGACCACTAAGTGTGTACAAAAACCAATGTCGATGTACTTCTTAAGAGAATCTGTCATGTTACTGAACCAAACTTAACTGCAAAGGCAGACGGAAATCACAACATGTATGAATAATCTTGTGCATATCAAAGGGTTACTGAGGAAATCTGAAACAGGTCCTCATGTCTAGTCTCATATTCCACACCAAATAAAAGAAAGACAGAAAAAAAACCTGCCCATCATACTCAGAAGTGGGATTAAAAAAATCCCTGTATAAACATATGAGCAGCCTTGCATTAAATTGCTCTCTGTCTATTATAAACAGTACCCAGCTTTCTGATGCTTTCTGTGAATAGTTTGACCCAGATTTTCATTGTTTCACTGTATTACATATCTAAACATTCTTCTTGCAACTTTGCTGCTCTTTCTACACCACAGGACACGTGGTATTGTCTTCTGTTCGTCCAATCATGGGGTCCTTTCTCCGTCTTTGATAAAGTGGTTTTTTGGACAAAGTGTTATAATTCACTTGCCCTGTTTGTTGGAAATTCGGCTGCAACATTCTTCCTTCACCAGAGAATAGAAAGTACAATGTGATTAGAGCGATTACATCTCATGGTGAGCGTAAGCAGCTGCGTTCCTTCTGTTTGGTGGCAGAGAAGCTCTCAAAAGCATCCAGATTCAAAACACTGGGTTCCAAGGAGCCATGACGCTCTGCCACAGGGAACAGGATCAAATGTAGTTTATACCTGAAGCCTGTGCTAAGCCAGCTTGCAAGAGACTTTTCAGTGCAAGTGCATTTACTTAAATGGAATTCTATTTCTTCGGGGCAGGCTGTGGGGAGAAGGGTGTGGGAAGAAGTCGGCATGCCAGGAAGCCTTGTTCACAGCCCCATCCAGAATTTCAGCGAGGCTACAGGAAGTCAAAGCATTGGGAGCAACTCCCCCAGACATCAACAGAGAGATGACTTCTTACAAGGTGAAGACCTCAGACAATTATTCCTGAATTCTAGTTCCGTCGAACAGATGCTCTGAGAGTTCTGTTACCGGGAACTGATTCTCCGTGAAAGACCACGTACGCTGTTCTACCTTCTCATAGTGTTAACTTACACAAATCCACCGTGCAATAGAGTCTGCCTGTGTGCCTGAAATCAAAGATAAGTGTGGAGTTTCAAATGCATATATAGGAATCCCAGT
The DNA here is from genome assembly GCA_902168405.1 of Peromyscus aztecus. Lineage (NCBI taxonomy): Eukaryota > Metazoa > Chordata > Mammalia > Rodentia > Cricetidae > Peromyscus > Peromyscus aztecus. The sequence goes on from CABHPQ010162333.1 coordinate 38,448, forward strand.
TTGCAGTGCTCTCTGGCATTTGACCTTAGAAGTCAAGCACTGTGGATTGGATGAGTATCCGGGAATGTGGGCATGTTAGTGAGTATGCGATCGCTGTAACAACACACCTCAGGTGAGTAAGGTATAAGAAGGAAAGGCGGGCTTGGGGATTTAGCTCAGTGGTAGAGCGCTTGCCTAGCAAGCGCAAGGCCCTGGGTTCAGTCCTCAGCTCTGGAAAAAGAAGAAGAAGAAGAAGAAGAAGAAGAAGAAGAAGAAGAAGAAGAAGAAGAAGAAGAAGAAGAAGAAGAAGAAGAAGAAGAAGAAGAAGAAGAAGAAGAAGAAGAAGGAAAGGCTTGTTTGGACTCAGGTCATGATCAGCTGGTCCCATTCCTGGAGCCTATGATGAGGTGACACACCACACAGCTGGTGAGGGCATCTGGCACAGCCAAAGTGCTCTTGTGGTCAGTTCTCTTAAAGTGTACCCTTCCTTGACCTCCAAGACCTCTGACCTCTCAGAGGGTTTTCACCTCCGGTCAGTAAAATGCTTTCCCCTCACAAGAATCAGTTGTAGCCCCAGAACCCATGTGAAAATGCTAGGCATGGTGGTACATGCCTGTAACCCTAGCTTGGAGGAAGTAGAGACAGGAGGATTCCCTGGGTTAACAGGCTACTCTTCTAGAGGATCTGAGTTTAACTCCCAGCATTTGCATGGCAGCTCACAACTATCTTTAACTCCAGTTCTAGGGGATATGATATCTTCACATAGACACATATGCAGGTAAAACACAAATGCACATAAAAATAAAGATAAATTAAAAGATTGTGGGAGCCCACAGAGGCTTCCTAGTGGCAAATTACTCAGGGTCAGAGAATCTCAGTGTACTTTACCCAGCAGGGCTGCAGAATGGGATGATTTGAACACAAGCGTGTTTACCAGGTGTTTGGAAGGGTCTACACTTGGCTGTGCTTTGCTCTTGCAAGGAGGAGGTCTTTTGCCCCACCCTTGGTATTATTACAAAAAGCCCTTTTCAATAAAGGACAAGGCTGTTGGGTATTGACCCAGGCCCTCCCGAAGCTGTCCTGTGTTTCTGTCTTTCTTCTCGTTGGCTAGATCTTTCTATCTATCATTTCTTAATTTCTCTCTCCTCTTCCTAAGAACCCTTCAAAAGGTGGGAGCTGGATTCCCTCAAAAAATAAAAAGGAAAGAAAGAAAGAAAGAAAGAAAGAAAGAAAGAAAGAAAGAAAGAAAGAAAGAAAGAAAGAAAGAGGGAGGGAGGGAGGGAGGGAGGGAGGGAGGGAGGGAGTTGACACCTTGCCATGCAGGTTCCATCGTCCTCCAATCCCTCAGTCAGTCTCACACAAATCGTAAGTAAACAGTAGACACATCCTTAACACTGACAGGAATAACAGGGAACTAACTACCCCCCAGGTCAGAGATGCATGGAGGAACAATGACTTCTCCCTCTCAGACGCGAGCAACGTGGATGACTGACAGGACCCTGAGTTCTGAGAAGAACCCTGACCCATCCCACTCCTCATTGCTTAATTATCACCCATTTCTCCCATGGCTTATACTCTGGTCCCTGTTTTCTTCTGTGACCTCTTACAATCCCTGGTACCCCTAATCGAAAATATTCTTTTAAGCTCTAGTTTGCAAATTCTGGTCACATTTCTTACACCTGTGTTTCTTGGGCTTAAAGATAATCCCCCAATTACAACCTTACTATTAACACAGTTACTTGATGACTCCTACCCACCAGAGCACTGACTAATGGGCTGTGCCTGACTTTACACGCTCCTCTGCCTTCTAGAAAACTTTTTGCCCTGTAGCATATTGAGAATGGATTACAGTTGTTTCTCAATGGTCTTCTTCCCCAACAAGCCCAGGAGCCTCCATAGGAGAGAGACGGATTTTCATCTCTATATGAAACCTATAGAACCAGAGTGTGGTGGTGCATGATGGTAGTCTCAGCACATGGGAGGCAGAGGCAGGAGGGTCATTGTGACTTCAGCCTGGTCTAGACAGTGAGTTCCAGGACATCCAGGACTACACAGTAAGAGCCCATCTCAAAACACTAAACATAAATAAAATTTAAAAGCTACAGAACAGAGTACAATCAGGGCACAATGGACTTCAGAAGTCTCATAAATTACAGTTGCTTGAACATTCCATGGCAGTTTTCGTGTTTTGTATCCTGCCAGTAGCTACCCTGTAAGACTTCAGAGTCTAGGATCATCTGGGCCGCTGCTGAGGTCCTCCTGCTTGGGCCCTGCTGGGTCCCTGCTTGTTCTGACCCTGCCTGGCTGGGTTAATACGAGTAACCCATAATATCCTACATTGTCTTGTGCATGAGTCATATACACATAGGTCCCTGCATAGAAATTCAAACATTATCTCTGTATTTAAAAAAACAAAAAAACAAAAAAACAAAAAAAAACAAATATCTGTGCTAATTAGTTTTTTGTCCACTTGACACAAAATGGAGTCGCCTGGGAAGAGGGACTCTTAATTGAGGAATTGCCTCCATTGGCCTGTGGGTATGTCTATGGGGTATTTTCTTCATTAACAATTGATCTGGGAGGGCCAACCCATTGTGAGTGGTGCCAGCCCAGGCAGGTGGTCCTGGGCTGTATTAGAAAGCAGGCTGAGCAGGCTGTGGAAAGCAAACAAGGGAGCCTTTTCCTCCATGGCCTCTGCTTCCCTCACTGGCAGACAGTAACCTGTAACCCTTTGCTTCCCATAAGCTGCTTTTGATTGGAATATTTTTTTTTTACAGCAACAGAAACCAAACCGGAACAGCATCTAAAGAATGAGTAATTGCCAACGTTTCTGTGGATGCAGCAATACAGGCCCCAGAAGAGCCTCAGGCGCCTGGACGGGGTTAAAGATGACAGAGTTACTCTGTAATCAGAGGACCTGAAGCGGATGCCCACAGCACAATTTAGTCATGCACAACTGAGCCTGCTACTTGAAATACGGAAGAAGAAACGTTTCGGGAAGAAAATGAGTGATGGATTAGCACTCCCACGGGCTGGCATGGCATGGCTTAGCAGTGGTGACAGTGGGGGAATGTGGACTTGCCCATGTTAAAGCCCCACCAAATAGAAAAGAGTTCAAAAGAATAGGTCTGTTCTCCAGAGATCACCAGTGACTAAACGATGGTTTATAGCAATGCTTAAAAATGGGCTCATCTGTTGGGATTGTGTTTAATACTGTGAATTTACCCCTTATAAAGGATGATGGAATGCTGTCTAGCTCCTATTTTGAGAGGATTTTACACAATTATTCAGATGAACAATGACAATAAACATGAGCTTTTAAAACAGACCCACAGTTTCGCATTTTGTGATAGAAACAGTGTCGTCAAGTCCACAAAATTCAAGATGATCTGAAATTACCAAATATGTCCACTCATTTTCAATAAAAATGTATCATTTAGAAATACTGTTTTCTTGCCATTAGAATTTTCAGTAAGCAGTAAAAACGTTCTGAAAAGGCCTAGAGACTTTTGAATGTGTGTCCGCATCAGCCCAAGAACCAGTCTTCAGGGGCTGAGTGAGGATTCGTTGTGCTTGAATGAGGGGCCCATGAGAAATCTCTTTTCCATCAATGTAGCTAATGTTTTTATACATCTATCAATTACTTTGTTTCAGAATCACAACACTTAATTCGCACTATATTTAATATCTTATAAGTTCATCTAATCCAAGGTAAGCTGTATGTTTTTTAATTAATCAAAGGGATAATTGCCAAGTAAGATCCCAAGAAGCTAACTTCTCTTTGTAAGTGAAAACCGCCATGCTGTCACTCACTGCTGTATTCCAGTGTGGAGAGTCATGATGGCTGGCTCAGACTGGGTGCTCAAGCTTTATTAGAGACACATACACACTTTCACGTGTACACATATATACATACACACACATACATGCACATGCACACATATACATATACACATACATACACACACATACATACACACACACACATTCACGTGCACACATATATGCATACACACATATATACATACACATGCACACATATACATATACTCACATATACACATACATACACACATGCACACACATACACACACATATACATACACACATATACACACACATATACATACACACATATGCACACACATACACATGCACACATACACACACACACAATGATAATTAAAGAAAAAGAGGACATAAATTCAAAGAGAACAATGGCAGGTGTACATGGGAGGCCTTGAAGAGAAGAATGAGAAAAAAGGGATATGAGGCAATTATAATCTCAAAAAATAAAAAAAGTAGTTAAAAAATTATTATCATTTGTACATTATTGCTGTATACCAAAGAAATTCAAGAAAAATCAGCCAAAATGTGATGCAAACTCTTAAGTGAACTTGGGGAAAATGTCCAATTAGCAAATTCATACAAATTCAATAGTCTTCTAAATGACAGTATTAATCACTCTGAAAAATCTAAGTGAGCATAGATAGCTCATAAAATGGTAGATATCATACTTTGTAATACATTTATGAAGAAATGTGCAGAATCTAAGTAAACTATAGAAAACCTATTGACTGTCACGGGCACAAATAAGCAGATGGGACAATGCTCTACAATGCTAAACCCGAACACAAAAGCATCCTGTCTTTTCTATTACCGTTCAGCTATAATAAAAACACGGAAATGGCTTTTTTTTAAGTACAAAGAAATGAAGCTAATGGAAGTGAAAAACTAGGCTAACACAGTCCAAATAAGCCTGAGGGACTAGACTCTACTAATTATTAAAATCCATTAGAGCATTTCAATGATTAGCTAAAGTAACCCAGACAGGAAGAGATCCAAAACTCACAACAAGAAGGCAGCCCCACAGCAGGGCTGTCGATAGAATCCCCACACTTCTTACATATCCTGTGAAATAAATAAGGCAGGGGGGCCAACAGGCAGCTCGGTGGTGCCACCAAAAGCTAGGGTTTTAAGACAAGTATCTGGTGTCTCCTCCATTCATAGGATGTGGGGAACAAAGGCGGCATGGGAGCAAGGGGCTGGGAGAGATCACAGGAGCTTGTGTACAGGTGCCCGCCTGAAACCGTCTCAGTGAAATTCAGTACTTCTAGACAAGACCTGCATCTTTCCATCCAATGCTCTCCTGTTTGGATCCCTCCTGCGAGCAGCACCAGCCCCAGGCTGAGGTTGGGTCCAGCGTGATTACTGGACCTGCCTCTGTGGTTCCCTTCTGTAGCTCAGAAAAAAAAAACGAAAGACAAAGACAAACATGTGGCCCCTCTTGGACATGTAATGTCCCTTTTTTCAGTCATCTGTGATGGTCTCCTTGATAATCTTGCCAACTTTTGATGAGTGTCAGGTAAGTTGACATATGACAAATCTTATAGAGAGAAAAGAGCGATTCACACACACACACACACACACACACACACACATACACACACATATACACACACACACAAAAAAATGGTGGTGTCAAACTGGTCAACTCTTCAGAAAAATACTGGTTTTAGTCTTTCTTAAGATACACATAAAATTTCAAATTATTTGTTACGTAAAGTTGTATGATGGTATCTTTTTCTGATTCCAAATAGAATGTGCCACTGAGAAAAATTTGGGAAATATGAAATATTAAATCAAGATCATTAGGACATTCTTAGAGAATATCCCAATGATTAATATTTGTGTTTTTGTATATATACAAACAGTTATATGTTTATATAGAGGACTGTAGCAGGTATAAAATTGATGTTAAACATAGATAAATGTGTATAATATATGTGCACAAGTATCATGATGTGGCTATGTGTAACACAGGCTCAACTCATAAAGCAACTCAAATGTTTATATTAGGTGAATACAGATGCAGATACTCTGAGCTCTGAGGGGCTGAGCTGCAGAAATGTGTCCTGAGAGAAACTGTGTGCTGCACACTTAGAGATGCTTAAATCATAGCTGGACCACTGATGGGGTCTGTCTTTTCAAGGCTCAAAGACCTCACAGCTCATAGGGTCTCATCTTACATCTTTGGTTTACAGGAACACCAGAAACACAATGAGATGAATGTGTTTGGTTAACATGTTCTTTATAATTCTTCTAAAATTTTCCTTAGAAGACACATCACAGCAGTATGTGTTCTGGGATCTACAGAAGCACACTTTTCTCATAGTAGCAGGCAGGTAGTCAGGAAAAGATACTGTGATTGGGAGCTAAATAGGATCTTGAGGATTTCATTGGGGTCATCAATGAAGTGCCCGAGGTCAAAGGCTAGACACAAAGGTGCTGTCTGTGGCTTATGTTCTATACAGTGTGTACCAGGCCTTGTTGCTGAACCCTGACTTAGCGTCTGCCATTTATATCTGTTTTTACTTCCCTTAACGTCTCATTTTGTGTCTGCTAATTGTTCCTAGTAGGACTCTTTGCTATAAAATAAACTGATCATAGAGAAAGAGCAAGGGTTATTATGTATGTGTTAGACAATTAGTGCTGAAAAAAAAAAAGAGCTATGCCCACTGGCAAGATGCCATTAGCATTACTCAGAGATGGAGAAATGGAAATTGTCATTTCTTTTTTAAAGATTTTTTTATTTATTATGTATACAGTGTTCTGCCTGCATGTATGCCTGCAAGCTAGAAGAGGGCCCCAGATCCCATTACAGATGGTTGTGAGCCACCATGTGGTTGCTGGGAATTGAACTCAGGACCTCTGGAAGAGCAGTCAGTACTCTTAACTACTGAGCCATCTCTCCAGCCCTGGAAATTTTCAGTTTTACACAATAGCTATGCACTAAATTTCAGGTGGATAATAGCTCATTTTAATTCACACATGAAAAAAATGTATTACTGATTTATTTAAGATGATATAGGAATTTAGCAGTACTGTAAAAAATAACATGAAATGAATTTAAACATATAGTTAAGAGGAAACATTTACTATCAAATATTTGATTCATAGAAGATTTGTAAAGGGTTGATCTAAAAGTTTTATTAGTATAAAAAAAGCAAACTGTGAGGTATTTCTCCAAGAAAGCTATTTACTAAAAATATACTAATATAGTCATGAGCAAGCAGGCCTGGGAAGAAGTTGACAGACAGGTCTGAGAAGAAGTTGGACTTGCCACCTAAGAGGCTGGACATCTGAGAATCACAGTAAAATTACATAGAACTTAGAAGTCCTCAGAGGCACTGGTTTATGATCAAACAAGCTAACGTTATAAATCTTCTCAAAGGTTTTCAGACTGTTGGCTGTGGAGTATGTTGTGGAACTCAGAGCCTTTGTGACTACTCTGGAAGCATAATAAGCAGACTTGGGAAGTGTGTGGCCCAGGCTGCTTACAATTCTGTGTCAGGTAAGATCATGCTAATTTCTGTGACTGCATAAACCCGGTGCTGACGCACAAAAGCCCATGGCCTCATGGAAGGGAAATCATCAGACTTCAGTGGACTCCGAGCTTCCTGAAATGTCCCGGGGGCCAGAGTGCTCCAGAATGTGGTCCACAAACCATTTCATCAAACCTGACTTCTGGTTTCTGAGTGCCTGGTATCTGAGATCATGTAAATGATGTGGTGTGTAAATATACATGAGTATGTAAATATGCATGCCATATCCAATCTGATTCATTTATCATTCCTTTATCACTTGCAGTTTTCAGTATGGGAAAGTGGTGACATTTTAATGTTAATTTTTACTGACATCAATTTTCAGCTTTGGCTGTGGAAATCAATGACTTTATTGCCTTTTGCTTTGAGTTTTATGCATATTTCATGAACTTTTATATAGCTGGGCTGCTGCCTTTTTCAAAAAGTGATACCCATTATGTTAGCCTGGCATAGGTCTTCAAACCCATTCGTTAAGTGCATGGGTTCATGTAACAGGGAGAACCAAGAAGGCTAATTTAAATATACCTGAATCTCTTAATATTGAAGGCACAGTGCCATCTGGTGGGAGAAGGAAATTCAGGGGACCATGCACCGGGAGAAAAAAACTGAGGTGGGATGTCAAGCAAAGATGAAACCATTTTCTAACCTCAGATTCCAGTTTGTGCCCGAGAACAGTGTGGGAAGAGCTGCTGTTGAACTTCTCTGAGCCCTGCTGTCATGAAGTCACCCTAGAAAGCAAATCACTTCATCTTCTTTATCTCTATACCTCATTTTATCCCTTCCATTCGCTTTTAATTCCCTCCCTCCTTCCTTCCTCCCTCCCTTCCTTCCTTCCCTCCTTCCTTCATTTAACAACTACCTTCTAGATGCCATTCAGAGAGCTGAGATCACTAGTTTAAATATAACAAATGAAGAGGCTGGAGAGATGGCTCAGCAGTTAAGAGCATTTGCTACTCTTCTGCAAGACCCAAGTTCAGTTCCCAGAACCCAGGTTGGACGGCTCACAGTCATCTGTAACTCTAGCTCCAGGGGATCCGATGTCATCACAGGAACCTTCTGGAATCATTGGATGTGGATCATAAATATTTATTCCAAGCTTGTCATTTTAAGTCTTCTATTGTTGCTGTCTCTATTTCCTCTGCTCTGGCATGGTAATTCTTTTCACAAGTATCCAATGATTCCCGAAAGTTCCTGTAATGGACACAACGTCTTTCTTCAGATGGCATTGCATTTCAGAAAGCTTGCAAGAGTGCTCTTGGTTTCTCCTACCCACAAGTGGCAGGGAGGAATCCAGAATTACCCAATGACCCAGCGGTCCACGAATGTAATGGTAGTGACAACTGACTGAGCAAGTGCAGTTCAGACAAGGACACAGATGTCACCCACTACTAGACTGGGAGTCAAAAGTGCAACCACAAACATCGGTGCAAGTGTGACTCCAAAGACAGCCTCTGCAGATGCAAATAGCAAAGGCCAAGAAGGGGATACATCTCAGTAGTGTGAAATAAATGTTAACCTGAGAGTGCCTCAGTATATCCAACCCTGGTTGGTGGACTTTAACCTAACTTAATGGATAAGCAACCACAACCTAACTTAGTTGGCCAAGTTTCCACCAATCAAGATCAGCTTTTGGTCAATCATTGTCACCAGTCTATCAACTCAGTTCAGGATAAGGCAAAATCCTTGTCCCCAGAGCCCAAACAAGGCAGTCAGAGCAATGGCAATCAAACTAGCTCTCTGCTGTGCTCTGGGTCTAGGCTATAGAAACAGTGGTTCACTGTGCTGGGCATGACTCAACCTCTGTGAGAGATCATCAGCTTTTTCTGCCATTTGTGCTGATAGGAACTGGTGAGGATATTTAATCTGCACCCCAGGGTGTCAATGTGTGTTGAAGTTGGTTTCCTGCCTACGGCCTTCTGTTGTGAGAAGCATGAAGCGATTGCTCTAGGGCATCCTGAGAAAGGGCAGGGCTCTGAGCCTCAGATTCTGTTGTCTTGACTTGAAAGAAATTTTATTCAGAAACAAGAAAGTTTGATTTCTTCATGTTGTCAAAGTTGAATCTAACTTCTTAAGCCACACTGACATTAACTGGAAAAAATGTACAATGGTCAAAACCCTGGAATGCAGAACAGGACTGTGTCCAGATCCTGGCTCCCGCATTCTTTAACTGTGTGGATTTAGTCATGTTAAAGTGGGTGTGTGTTGACCTCTGTGTGTTTCAATGTCCTCATATGTAAAACAGGAGCAATACCAATCCCTGTTTCTCATGGCTCTTAAGAGACCTAAGTACCTGAGACAGTACTTGGTATATAGCAAACAATATAGAAGCCAAAATTCTCATTAAAACAATTAACATGATGTCTGACTCTAGGAGTATTTTATTACAGAAATAGATGAAGGTCTTGAGTGACAAGTGTGTTACTCAACTTTCTATCACTATAACAAAACACCAGAGATAATCAAGTTATAAAGAAAAAACACTTACTTTTCACTCAGAATTCCGGAGGCTGTAGCTCTTGATAGATTGGCCCATCGGCTTTAGGTGTGTGGCAAAGGGGCACATTCTTACAGGAGCCTGTGGCAGAAGAAACCTGCTTTCTTCATGACCTGAAGCAAAAGAAGGACAGAGAGGAAGAGATCAGGGAGCCACTAACCTCTACAGGCATTCACCCTCCTCCACAATGACCTAAAGATTCCCCACAAAGCCTCAACTCTAAACCACTTCTCAATACACCTCCCTCGAGCCAAGCTTTTAACTCACAGGCTTGCTGGGAACATTCAAGATGGGAGCTGCAGCAACTGGCATCATCGCCAGTGATCAACACTACCTGTTTAAATCGGCTTCCTAGAACAAGAATGCTATCGAGAGATAGATAACTAATTCATGACCCACAAGCTGTGATTTATGATTCCCTTTTATTCTTTATATTGCTGCCTTTCCTGCATCTGAAGTAGTTGAGAGGTCTTGCTTGCTTCTTTCTTCTGACATTTACAAGACAATCCCCACTATAAAGAATGTGCTAATAGATGGCCCAACTTTTAAATGTGTCATTTTTGTGGCTGATGTCTGCACTAATGATGCGCTCTAGAGATCTCATCTTACAAATCTTCTAAACAAAAATCACAGCTCAAGAGTAAAAAGAAACCAGTGAGGAAAAAAATCCTAATTAATCAAAATAATCCTGTGTAATTGCAGGATGCTGTCTCCTCCACAGACTTCCACTGGTAATTAAATCACACCAAGATGTCAGTCTAGCAGGCAGAGTGAGCAAGTGTGTCCTGCTGTACTGTTCTTCCCCCCACCTGTCTTCACTGCAGCCTTGATGTTCCCTAAACTGCAGATATTCTAGAATGTTCCTCTGCAGATCACTGCCCTCCCTTCCCTGCTCACCATCACACACCTAATCCACGCAGCCAATCTCTTATACATCCTCAATGTTTTGCTTCAAATTTCTTCTCAACCAAGCTGCCTTCTTTAAGACTTTATCACTTCAGAATATTTCTTTTGGGATTTAGGAGCCTGTCTTTCATGTCTCCATTTCCCCCACTAGATTATTTGCATATTATATAGTTACCTCATTGTTTAAGTATAACAGATGTGTATTAAATATTTATAAAATACAAATTCCCCTGCACTCGGGAGGCAGAGCTAGGTGGATCTCGGTGAGTTCGAGGCCACGCTGGTCTACAGAACGAGATCCAGGACAGACTCCAAAACTACACAGAGAAACCCTGTCTTGAAAAACCAAAAAAAGGAAAATACAAATTCAAAAAAACATTTGTAGATGTTAGCTAGGATGCTCATTTCCCATTTCTGACTAAAGAATAATCCTTTAAAAAGATCAAGTGTTAAATCGAGAATGGAGAGGAGCTGAATCTATCAATAGTCAATCAATGTATCTATTTACATAATCTATGCAGATTCGTTTGTAAATTAACTATTCACCTCCTCATATTAGCACAGTTACATTTCCTCCCATATGCGTTTTAATACTTATTTTCTACAGACCAACTGGAGAAGTACATCAATGCTTAATTCTTTTCCCGTCCTATGAGAGTTTAATAATATACAGCTGGATTCTTTTCAAAATGTAAAAGAAATATAACAATATAAAAGCATAAATGTTTTGCTGACACTTCAAAATGGGAAGTCAGGCTTTTTCGAATCTCACTCGGTGTATTGAAGCTTGCTGTCATTAACTGGCACTCATTGTCACCTTCGAAGAAAGCCTCTTCTCTCCTGTCAGAAAATAGCCACGAGACGACCTCAGCTCTCCAGCTATTGTGCATAGTCCTTAGACATCGTCGTCTTAGCGAGCCCCATGTGGGGAGCGCCATCATCAAAGGACCCCGAAGCGCAGGGAGACTCGAGTGTCACTCATCAGAGAGATAATGATGCTTTGGAGACCTGCTGCCATTTGATCATTTCTTCTTCCCTAAGTGCCATTAAGTCCCTCTTTGGCCAAGCATCAGGCTTAGCAAACAATGTGTAATTCAAACTCCAACGAGATTGGGCAGGAATGCGCACTGGCTGATCAAGGTCGTGGCAGACGCAGAGAGCAAAACTCTTCGGCCTGGCATCTGCCGCCCATCAGCAACACACCGTTGGGGCTGAGCCTGCCAATGCTGCTTTATCTTAAAAGGCAGAGCAAGTGCTCTGGAGTTGCCAAACCCAATGTGACCATTATCAGTGGTGGCTCGTAGCAGGAAAGTGGTCGAGTTTAGCATAAGTCAGGATGATGGCTTAAGAGCAGCTGGATCCACCTAGTCTCCAGTGAAAGTGAAGTAGCTTCTAACAGCCGTAAGTGAACATCCCCAGACTAAAGAAACATCCCTGCGGCCCTGCAGGTATCAGGCTCAGTGCTGGGCCCCTCATCTGACCCTTGTCTCATTTTTCACACGCTTTCCATCACTTACCAATATGTCTCTCACCAAGGGGTTTGGCTTTTATTGTTGTTGCTAAACTAATAGATAGCGGATTTTTTTAAAATCTTCTTTCACTTTTATGAAAAACGTAATGCTTCCTCGCTGTGTGTCTTTCCCTGTGTATCTCTCTCTCCGTGTGTCTCTTTCCTCTCCCCTCCCTCACTTTAACTAAAAGAGATCTTAAAACCTCCTCGGTCTCTTTGTGGGTCTGTCCCTTACCTTCAGGTTAATAACCAAATCCACTACAATACAGTCCTTGATGGGCTCGCCTTTGCCTGCCCTGGGCACTTCTAGCCTCTTCCTCCCCATTTCCTCTTCCCCTTTGCCTGAGGTTACCTACCCACCCACAGACACTGCTTCCTCATGCTGTCAGACTTAGCTATAAACACACTGTGCTGAAATTTCCCGTGTCACCACTGGGTGGCGATCTTCAGCACAGGAGCTGGACAATAAATGCCCAGGGATTTATTTTTATTCTTAAATTTACTCAGTTTATCAATTCTTGGCGTTTGTGTCTTTTCTCATTCACCTCATTTTAGCTTTCTACGGTTGTCATTCATAAGATTTTTCAAATACATGAGTTCCATGTTTATTGTCAAGGCATTAATTTAATTGTTCTGTACACATGATATAGGAGTCTACAGTAACAACCTGCACTGGAGTTCATCGTTGTCATAATAAATTTTAGTTTAATCTAAACATTCTCCTAAGATTAAAGAATTAGGACATATTATACCATACCAAATAAGCTTCCATGAAAATCATCAAAGTGTAAGACAGAACAGTGGAGAAAAACAGAAATAGACACATAGACAGTTTGGGTTTTCAGTTGCTTCTAAAGCAAATTTCCATAAGCCCAATGACTAAATCAACACAAACTGATTACAAGTCTATATCAGAAGTCCAGTGATGGCCTCGCTGATTAATCAGGTCCTTACCTAAGTGACAGAATATTAAAAAGCAAAAAGAAAAATTTCAAATCCATAAATATAATATGGACCTCGATATATAATGCTAAAGTTCAAATGACAAAGAAAATACATTTGTAGTTTCCCCCAGCATGGGAAAAAAATGGCTAAATTCCATGAGGTAAAAATGACTACTAAAAATAGAAAAGAAAAATCTTAACCTAAAAACAGACAAAAATATTAATAGACAGTCCACAGAAGAATAAGAGTGAAAGGCTCTGGACATATAGAAAACAGTTCCCAGTCTCTCTCATAGCTATCACTATCATTCAGGTCTAAAAAGTTCCATAGGCCCAGGTACTAAAGTCTGGTCACGAGTCTCAACACTCTGTTGGAAAGTGTTAGAACCTTTAAGAGGTGGGCTCTAGAGAGAGGAAGTTAGATTACGGAGGATGTGCCCTTGAACGGAATATTTCAAATTGATATTGTTTGACCATGTAAATAATTATATAAATAGTTTATATAGTTAAGAATTTTAAATTGTATTGAAAGTTAACACAAATAGTTTTGTTTTTGGTTTGTTTTTTCTGGATCTGTGTAGTCCTGGCTGGCCTGGAACTCAATATATAGACCAGGAAGGCTTGAAATTCACTGAGCTCCACCTGTCCTGCATGCTAAGTTTCAGAGGGAAGTTTAAAGACTCTATCAGGGCCATGTGTTATTTTGAATTAAGATCTTGTGGTTCTGGTTAACTGAGGCTGAAGAATGAACTGTGATTATCAAGATACCAGAACTGCTGAAGTGAAACCTCTGTGTTACTGACAATTGATGCTGGTCAGCTGGAGCTAAGAAATTAGTAGTGATTAAGAAGAGACCAGCATCACTGAGGTGAAATCTTCTGGAAAGTATTTCCTGAGAGCACAGAGAAGCTGTGTTCCAGGGGCGGCCAAGGTTATACCTGGTGCTGGCAGCCAGACTTGGTAATGTGTAAACGTCACTCGGGTGGTACTAGTTTTGAAGGCATGAAGGGGTCATGGAGATCAGCTGAGGCTTGGCACCATGAGAGGCCAGGAGAGGCCGTTGTTGAAGGTGCAGCCTCAGTGGCAGTTGAAGGCCCAGGATTAAAGGAATCATGCAAAGAAGTTGGGGCTTGGCACCATGAAGAGAGCCTATGAGAGGTTAACTGTGAAAGTGCAGCCCAGTTGCAGCAAGGGACTCCTGCATTTTGGAGATGCCAGTACTATGGGATGACCACCAAGAACAGCAGCAGCAGTGGAGTGGAGCCAGTTGGAGCCTAGAAGACAAGCTGTGTGTGCTGTAGATGTAGAACTGGAGAAGTGACCCAAGTCCTTTGGAGGAGTTCAGATTGTGAGTGGATCCCAGATACTGGATGGTTAGAATTTTGTTTTGCTTTGGTTTTATTGTGGCTGTGCCCTGATTCTTCCCTCTTGAAGTAAGAACACATTTTACTGGAGCTACAATTGAGAGACTTTGAATTTTGAAAGACTTTGGATTTTAAAAGATTGGTTACTAAAATTTTAATGTGTTTGAATTTGTAAAAAACTGTGAGACTTTTAAAGTTATTTATGTTCTTAATGTGAGATCTTGGGGATGAATAAGAAAGGTAGGGTTGTGACTTAACAGTGATGTGTTTGTGTGTCAAGTTGTCAAGGGGACAGTTGTGCTGGCTGGTTTTGTGTCAGCTAGACACAAGCTAGAGTCATCAGAGAGGGAGTAAGCTCAGCTGAGGAAATGCCTCCACGAGATCCAGCTGTAAGGCATTTTCTTGGTTAGTGATCATTGAGGGAGAGCCCAGGCCATAGTGGGTGGTAGCACCCCTGGACAAGTGGCCCTAGGTTCTATAAGAAGGTGGGCTGAGCAGGTCAGGGAAAGCAAGTCAGTAAGCAGCTCCCCTCCATGGCCTCTGCATCAGCTCCTGCTTCTGAGATTCTGTCCTGTTTTGAGTTCCTGTCCTGACTTCCTTCAGTGATAAACAGCAATGCTGAAGTATAAGCCAAATAAGCCCTTTCCTCCCCAGCTTGCTCTTTGGTCATGGTGTTTCGTCATAGCAATAGAAACCTTAACTAAGACAGCAGCTTTAAAGTTTTATGCCACTTTAGAAAAGAGACAGCATCCAGAAAAGAAAAGGGAGCATGTTCAAAGACATGTTGTGTTTTTCAGGATTTCTTTGTATGAATGTGAAAGGAAATGAGTATATAAGAAATTCATGGGTAAGAAAAAAGTTGGGGGAAAAGCTCTATAACGGGCCAGGGTGGTGCGTATCTTTAATCCCAGAACTATGGAGGCAGAGGCAGGTGGAGCTCAGTGAATCTGAAGCCATCCTGGTCTATATATTGAGTTCCAGGCCAGTCAGGGCTACACAGTCAGATCCAGGAAAAAAAAAAAACTATTTGTGTTAACTTACAATATAATTTTAAATTCTTAACTGTATAAATTATTTGCATGGTCAAACAATATTAATTTGAAATAAAACAGCCCTAAAATCAAATACAAAAATGGTAAGAAATGAACCTAGATGAATATATTGCTGAGCTCAACACAGAAAAAAATTAATCTGATTAAAAAAATTAGAACAGTGTTCTATAGATCCCCAGGGGAATATGTTCTGAGGATGCTAATAACTGGGGAAAAAAAAAAAAGAAAAACCTGCCTGTACCACTGTGTTGAGTGGCAGTAGTGCTACTGGTGTGGTAATTTTAGTTGTATTACAAGATGAAGTGAATCAATAATCTTCTCGGGAGTTTTGGGTTTTCATATAAGATAACAGATATAAAGAGAGAGACAGTGTGGTATTTGGCAGTTTGTTGTGTTAGAACCAAAAATAGTAAAAAATAAACTTTAAGTTCTAGTGATTGATTTTTATGTACATGTGTGCCTGTGTGAGTTTATATGTACCACGGGGCTGCAGGAGCATGCAAGGCCAGAAGAGGGCGTCAAATCTTCTAAAACAGGAAGTACAAGTGATTGCGAGCAGCCGTGCGGGCGCTGGATGGAACCGAGCCCAGGACCCCGACAAGAACAACTCCTGCTTTCAAGCACTGAGCCATCTTGAGCCCCAAACTCTTCCTTTTAGAAGCAGATTTTCATACCATAGGCAGCATCTCAGGACACACTAGTAGCCTTGAGTCGCTCTCCCCTGAGCTGTTTCTGGGGGCTATTTGCATTAGTTCAAGTGTGCTAGGAAGCCCACCCCAAAGCTGGACCGGATTGCAGAAATTTGTTAGGAGAAGGGGCCGACGCCTCAGGGAATAATCTGGGAAAGTGCCTCAGGCTAGAGCACCAGCTTCACATCTGTGGAAGGAGAGAGAGGTGGAAAGATAGAGGCTCAGACCCTACACATTTCTGAGGAGGGCTTAGCCAGGCTGATTGAAAGTCCTCACACGAAAGTCCTACCAAAGCGAGACCATCCTCAATATACCTTTGTTGTGTTGATACAACTAATGTGTATCAAAAGTACAGAGCACAGGTTTGAACTTTAAAAAGGCACTAGTCTATGAATTAGAAGAGCACTATAAAGCCAACTCAGGAAGAAACAAAACAGCTTCAAAGTGATATCATCTCACTCTGTGAAAATCACAGAATAGATGTGATCTCCAAATGAATGAGCCCTTTTGCCTTCAGGATTTGAACACGGTAGTTACCAGGACAGACTTCATCAGCCCACCAGATTTATAAACTAAGCGTTCCTCATCCATTTCCAGACAACTTCTTTGCTTGGACTAATGTTTCAGGCTGGCAGATGGGATTTGAGGTCTTTCTCAAACTCATCTTGTTAAACAGGATCCTGAGGTGTCGAGACAAAGTCAACAGCAAAAATTACCACAGAACTTAAAGCTCGAACAAAATTGTGCTATGTTTCAATTAGTCTCCTTTCGAGATCTTCTAAATAGCAAACTGTTTTACACAAGGGGGAAAAAACTACATTTTTAAGAAATGTCACAATGCAGGTTTGCTTAGAGATTTCAACAGGTCGTGTAGGCTGTTAATTCTGATTATGAAGAACAGTACTCAGCAGAGTCCGTCACTGATTGTACATATTTCAGCACACGTTAACAGTGAAGTATATAGCCGCTTGCTGAGTTAGTAAGGTCAAGCGTGAAGTACACCAAATAAATCAACCATTATTACAGCACAGCTAAGTTTGAGACACATGTAGAGAAGCCGAAGACACGAAGCAGCCCTCGCTAAAAATCAAACTCTATCTTTCAATTGCGTTCTAGACATGTGTTTGTAATATTTATATGCCTATCATCATAAATCAGATGCAGACCTTGACCCCCAAGTGTTTGTGGTTGGGTGAGAGAGATAAGGCTTATTACCAACTAGCTACTTGGCTGACATAATGAAGGCAGATGCTTGAGAAAAATGTTCAAGTGCATTGTGGACGATCCAAGGCTGGGAACCCAGCTTGGCCTGTCCCAAACAGAACCTATCTTTCCTCCCTTCCCCATGCATTTCCTTACTAGTTTTGTCAAAGAAATAAAGCTGTAAGCACATGCCAGGGCTGGGCTGCATCGATGACGGAAGAGTTAATAAAATGCAACCCTTGCATCTCCGGAACTTTCCCATCAGCCCCCCAAACTGTGGCCCCTGCAAATCAGGACACATTTGATTTGTGCCTTCCTCAGAGAGAGAACATCAAAACTGTCTGATTCTTTCCCCTTTGCAATCGGTGGGACCCCGTGCCCAGTCAGTTCTACCTGTCTTATTTTTAGTCACATTCCAGGCTTATCTACTCATTAGTATTTTGTTACATTCGTACCATCTCCAAACAGAATAAAAAGCCCTTGCTACTGCCAGCATCCACACTGCTGACAAGACATGGCACCCCCCCATCTCAAAGCCTCAGCTTAGAAATAGCCCTTCATTTGTTACAAAAGAGTGTCACACTCAGTAGTGTACCCCTCAAAACTCATATCAGATAATACGCCTAGTCTCACATAGTCTTGTCTCCCATAAACTATGACTCTATCATATCTGACTATTTTTTTTTCCTGGAGTATGACCTACAATTTAATGCCCATCTCCTTGCACGTGGATTTCTTTTCTTCTACCTCACCCTCCTTCAAAGTTCCAATCGATCCTTTCAGGCCAACTTCTCATACTTTCCCCAATGTCTCCTACAGTTACCGTTCTTCACTTCTTTTGAATAGTCAAAGCCTTCTGATGACAATGCCCTTTCATTAGGATTTCTAATGCACACCATAGTTGGTGGCTCACAACTGGTCATAACTCCAAGGATATGACTCTCTCTCTTCTGACTTCCATGGACACAGCACACACACACACGTGTGTGTGTGTGTGTGTGTGTGTGTGTGTGTGTGTGTAAACATATATATATATATGTGTGTAGGCAAAACAGTGATATTCATAAAATAAAAATAATTAAATTATATATTTAATATTTATATTATAAATAAATAATTTTGTACATTTATTACATATATTTGATTAAAATAGAAAATAAAAGAGAGGTCAAGCCCATGCTAGACCCCTAGATAATGAGTTAGTCTTGAAGAAGTTAGCAATTTTAACTTTTTCACTCATTCCTAATACTTGAAATTTGATCCAATAACTCTATACTACTTTAAAAAGTTACATTAAAAGTAATTCTTTAAAAAACAAGTTAACAGAGGGCTAACACTTCTCCAGTATTCAATAAATATGAATGAGTCTCACTCATATAGAAGTGCTCAGAATATATCCTTATCTGTTTGAGGAGAGCTCTGCCTAACTTATGAGTTAATTTGGATTGCACTCCGCATAAAATGTCTACTAAATTTAAATATTCACAAAGAAACTAGAAAAGTGCTTTGGCCAACACTGTGTCCGTCTCCACGAAGTTTATAATAAAGACAAAGAGTGGGTGGTTTTGAAATGAGGGAGGGGAATAGTCTCCACGCAGATGTGAGCTCACTGGACAAAGCCACCTGAGTACCCAAGAATCCTAAATGAAGGCAGGGTTAAAGCTAGGTAGGGTTGTGGAAATACTTTCTAGGTGAGGTAGGGATATGATGCAAGTCTGACAGAAGATGCCAGTCCATGAACCAAGTGAAATTTCTCATAATTGTATAATTGCATGGCTCCTTTTATCATTCCTCCAATTTTTAAATCCTTCCATGGGTATTTAAAAAGGAAAACACTCTTTCCGTCTTTGTTTCCAGGTCATTTGGCTTCCATTTGCTTCATAACCATTAAGTCTGAGGGAGCTCCCTGTTATTTAGACTTACACACCCAGATAATGGGTGGATTTAGGGTTCTCCTTGGGAACACTGTGTTTAGAACATTCTATCAAAATAGCTTTGCTCAGACTTGCATTTGAAACAAGAAGCCACAAAGGACAGCTTGTGTTGGCTTACCCTACTATGTTATCCACACTCTTGTCTGTAGAAATAACTTGTTGGTCACCTGATTGGCTGGCACATTAATACCAACTTATAGTTTTCATTGTCTTTTTTCTGCTTTTTAATTAAAGATGACATTGGACTTAATTTTCTTGCAGTTATCCTTAACTAGTTTAAGATTTTTGTTGTTCACATATGTGAAGCCTAAGACGGAAGCATTCACTAAATTATGTCCGTGTAGACTTCATGATCACGTAATTGTCTAAAAGTCTATTTAATGACCTGTATGTTGCTTTAAAAGTAACTGCAGTGAGGACTGTGCATATCTACCCATATCTACTGATGCTCTCCTCATTCACCCACGGAGACTTCCTCTTCTACCCATAGACCCTCTTTTTCATAAACTTCTGTACTCTGGTGTTCTAGGCTTGGTTTTCAAAATTAAAAACTACAAGTCAACTCCCCCCACTCATCAATGCCTAAGGCAGGTGGGAGAGCTGGCCCTGTGGTCGTAAGAGTGGGAGAGTTGTCCCTGACCCCCTCTCTAGCTGCAATGCTCGGGAGGGCAGACCCTGCACCTCACCAAAGTGGTACACTAGAGCTAACCCTGTTAGCAGAGGTGTGGGTGAGCCAGCCCAAAATCATGAGCATGGGAGAACAGTCCCCATTATCCATCTATCTTGTGGTAGCATGGGCACAGAAGAATTGCCCACCCATCACTGCCTGAGGCAGATGGGAGAGCTGGCCCTATGGTCATAAGAGTAGGAGAGCCATCCCTGACCCCCACCAGCTGCAACACTCTCGAGAGCAGGCCCTGTACCTCACCAGGACAGCACAAAAGAGCCAACAGTTTTAGCACAGGTATAGGTGAGCCAGTCCCAACATTGTGACCATGGGAGAGTCGTCCCCATTTCCCATCTGGTGGACCAACCCTACAGCTGCCCATGCCCCGAACCAGGGTTATGACTTGGCCTGACATCCACCCCATCTATGATCTGCTCAAGTATGTGAAGGAACCTGACCTGCAGACCCAAAGCTGCAGGATCTCCACAAAGCAGGGTGGCAGCAGGATGTCCAGGGAGAGTCCTAGTGGGGGCCCAGCATCACACATGTAGTGGAGACCAAGGGCCTCGAACCAGATCAGTGATTCTTTGCAATGAACACTTGCAAGTAAAGATATATGGACAAAGGGGTATATGGCATGACTTGCTGGGTTACACTGCAGCTTCCATGACAAGATTTTTTAATTCCTTCCTTTTTTATTTTTCTCATTTTATTTTCTTCCTTTTTTATCTCGAATTTTGTTTTATTTGGGGAGAGGGGGTACAGGGTCAGAGGTCAATTGCAAAGGAACAGGAAATGAATGGGATCAAGATACATGATGTGAAAAACACATAGAATAATTTTTTTAATTTTAAAAATCAAATCAAATTTAAAAAAAAAAACAAGTCAAGAATACACTTTCCCTAAGAACTCAGTATGCAGTACTTACTTTAAAACTTGAAGCAATTTCTCCTCTATCTAGGGTTTTCTGAAATAATAATGGTCATATTTTCTCTGAGAAAATAGCTAGAATTAAAGATATTAGTTGAATTTTCCAAAAAATTTTACCCAGATATCTTAAATTTGTTTTACTCACTTTCAAATGTACAATTTAAAATTTATAAAGTAAAATTCAAATTGACAAAAGATCATTTTCATTTTTTATTTGGTTTGGTTTAAAGAGTCAGAGAAAGTACAAAGTTACTGAAATAGCATCCATGATCCCATCTCGTGGCCCCTGAGACAGCATCTAGAAGAGATGAGCAGAAACAACAGCTTTCAGGACCCTGCAACCGCCGTCAGCTGTAAAACACTTCAAACTAGGTCATCTGTAGCTTCGGGAGTCTCCTTCCTTCCTCACAATCTTTATTATTTAGAAACATCTATAAAACCCTAAATTGAAAATTTTAAGCCTCTAGCAACAATTACACAAACACATAATTTATTATGGCATGTTTTAGCTATATATTAAATTGTAGAACTATTAGAGTCCATATTTCAGTTGTTTTAAAAATCTGTTTTAAAGCTTTTACATAGCTCTAAAACTGAGTAGTGTGTTTGTACATAGTCATGAATATACTGAAGTCTATTTAAGAACAGACTTTAGTGGATGGATTGTATGGCATTTAAATCACATACCTTGAGAAAGCTGTTATAAAAGACGTAGTGTGTCTGTCACTCTACCAAATATTAGGTTATAAATTAATTTTTTTAAGTCTAAAAGAAGTCTACTCTCCAAGATTTCAATTATGAGCTCTGGAATACTTTACACCAACTCTCTTTCTTGATGCCACGTTGTGAATATTTGCCACATAACAGGCACTATTTAGCTCAACTATCTATGGACACCCTCCATGTAAGTTTGAATGTGACTAGAATAGGCAAAAATTCTCGACTAAATGGAAATTCTAATATAGCAAAGAGTCATAATAAAGATCTAAACAAGCAGTGGCAGATTAACCAAGAAGTAATGCTTCTGGCCATTGCATCATTAGACCTGAGCAACCGGGTGTGGCCTCCAAGGTCTAAAAGCACTGGCTCTGTCCATTCTCTGGGTCCACAACTCCTCTCTGGGAATAGGTCCCAGGGAAGGTAGGTGTCTGTAGGAGTCCTGACAGCTGGGGTATGTGTCTGCATGTTGCTGAGGAGAGGATCTGATGGGGTGAAGAAGGGCTGCCATCTCCCTCTGTTCTCTAGACATGGTTAAGAAGGAATATGCTTCTTGCTGTCCAGATACACTGTAGCTCTGTTGCGGGTAGAAATTAGCTTATAGAAGCACAGAAGAGAAAATAGTTATCTCCTATTCCAATGCAAATGAGCTTTTGTCTGGTTTTTAATATTTATTTTTAATTAAAATATAATTACATCATTTCCCCCTTCCCTTTTGTCACTCCCATACCCCTTCCCACACTCCTCTGCCTGCCTACTTCTCTCAAATCCATGGCCTTTTTTTCTTTATTATTGTCATACAGCAATAATGGATATGCTTTTTATCTTTTACCCCTGTAGAAGGCACAAGCTCAATATTTTTCCCTATAGAATATTTATGATTTTGCATTTATTGCTGACATTATCTCAGTACTTCTAACTGTACTGTGTGTATTATGCATCTACTAGCACCTGTAAGATCCTCTTTTTTTTTTTTTTTTTTTTTTTTTTTTTTTTGAGGGAAGGGGATTTCAAGACAGGGTTTCTCAGTGTAGCCCTGGCTGTCCTGGAACTGAAAGGCATGCGCCACCACTGCTGGACTTTCAGATTCTCTTTTGATGTGAATACCCTATTGCTTCCTAGGGCCATGGATTACCTTCCCACGATCATTTAAATTTGATCCTTTTCAATAGAATGGTCCAGAAGACCTGGGTGATAAGTAGTGGAGATGACAGAGAAAGACTGCCAACTTGAGATAGTAATGTTCCAGGCAGAAAGAAAAGACAACGATGGTAAGGGAAATCATACTAGAAAAGAGAGGAGGTTGGTGATTTATCTCAGTGGTAGAGCACTTCCTAGCAAGCACAAGGCCCTGGGTTCGGTCCTCAGCTCTGGGGGGGAAAAAAGAAAAGAAAAGAAAAGAAAAGAAAAGAAAAGAAAAGAAAAGAAAAGAAAAGAAAAGAAAAGAAAAGAAAAGAAAAGAAAAGAAAAGAAAAGAAAAGAAAAGA